>JADRCH010000073.1:6497074-6509978 GCA_019843965.1 Rhynchomys soricoides | reverse complement strand
TGTACCACCACACCCACCCCTCATGTACCACCACACCCACCCCTCATTTGGCATCTTTAGTGGACCCTCTGGCCAACATTACAAATTCAACAGAGATCCACTTTTTAAAAAAATCACTAATCATTCCTCTATGATTTCCATTTGGGAGTCTCTCACTCCAAACTCAAGAGCCACCACATCCGGTCTTCCTGATGCCATCCATTATTGCCATCAACTGTTTGTTACTGTTCTGCTTCAATATAAAGGAATATGAACCTGGGTAAAGACAAGGTAGAGTCTTCATTTGACTCCAAAATAAAAACAAAACCAAGTAAATGCAAACAGCATCACAGAGTCAATAAAATTCAAATTAACAATAAAGCACCTTATGCTACCCTGAGTGCATTGCTGCTGTGTTACAGTCTTGAGGCTCCTGGACTTCTGGTAGCCTGTGTTCCTGGACCATGACGGCTCCTGATGGAGTTTTCACCAAGCCTTGACATGAACAGGAAATACTGACTCTACTGACTCTCATCTTATCAGTTTAGGATGAAGTAACTCGTTTCCATAAATGCAGAGGTGGAAGCAGACATTGAAATTACAAACTTATACTGGGACACACAGCAATAGAGATATGTGGGTAAGTCTGAGTTTTCCTTAAATGGTAAAGATTCCTAACATCATCACTACAGTTGTCCAGAGACAGAAGCAACAGAACTGTCCATCCACAGATGGAGGGTGTGCTCAGCATGGTGTACACACAAATGCAGTGTCACTCCACTGTACAGGGACGAAGGTGGTGACACCCACATCACCCATGAGGACACTGATAATGACACAAGCCAGCCTTGAAAGGAAACACACGTGAAGTAGTCAGATTCACAGAGACCAGTCCTGGAAACAGGGACAGGAGGAGGGACTGGGAGCTAATAGTGGGGTAGAATGTTCCAGTTCTGTCAGGCGGTTTCTGTGAATGGCTGGAAATGATGACCATTTACTAGTGTGAATGAATTTACCACCACTGAGCAATCAGGTAAATGTGTGCTTTACCATAAGTCAGAATTGTAACGGTGGCTTTGGGTAAAATACTAAAATGCTTCTTGAGAACACAGTCTCTGAGTTCTCTCTCAGCCCAGGCCAATTTGACGTATTCGTCTACCATGCTTCTCTCTCACTTCGGACACTGGCAGCTGCCTGGCTGCTCAGTGCATCTGTGTTATCTGTCAAGTCTCTGACAGGAGCCCTCCGCTGTAACCAGCAAGCTTTCTTTCCACACAGTCATGTCCCCCCGCCCGTCACATTTGCTCAGGTTTCCTGCAGTCTTCTGAAGGTGGCCATTCTGTTCTAGGCTGAATATTCTGCATTTGAACAGCACAGTTTTACCATTTATTAGAGATGAAGTCTTTGTTGTATTGCCCAGACTGGTTCTCACAGAGACTCAAGTAATCTCCTGAAGTTGGACTCCCAAGTAGCTGATACTGCCGGTGTGTATTCCTGTTCCTGCCTTTGACAGTAATTTTAAATCAAGAATGGTTTGATCCTAAAGTTTGCCAAATTTAGCAGTAGGTTTTGTTGGTAGCAGTTTGTTTTTTGAACTAGTCTTATAAAGTAATAACCAGTACCTGGAGGGTTTTGGATTATGTGCAATGCACGGAGGACCCCAGATATAGATTTCAGGATTCCCATGACGGTAGCAGCAGCGTGATAGTGAATATCTCTGATTAAAGGATCCAAAGTGTGGCCTTTCTAAAACAGCTGAACAAACATGATACCCACAGCTGTGCTAGACAGACATTTAAGGATATTTATTATAGTCAACTTACCAAACTCAGATTTGTTTGTTAAAAACTATATTTGAGCTCAGTATTTTACGTACAGAATTTTGCACAGTTTTCTTCTTCCACGAAGGTAGAATACCATCTGTATTTGCTCACTTCCCATCCTCCTGCTGACTTTACACAACCAGGTACCCTCAGTTGATCCAAGCTGGTCAAAGGTTACACTTCTCACACAGTTCTCTCTGCACTTCATTTCCTCTCCTTGTGCTCTCGAGCATAGCTTCGAGGTGTAGGGTATTTGTTTCCAAGGTCCACAACAATCACCTCCTTAGAAAATGTCACTCCTTTTAAAGGTCTTTTTTGGCTTTCCACAACTGAAGGAGGTCTGTGGACATGTGTGGGTATTTTCACAGCAAGCTCACCCTGCAAAGAGAATGGGACAAACAAATGACCAACCCATGGACAGCGTGGAGCCCCGGTTTTAAAGCATTGTTAATATGTACATTGAGAATGAGAAACAGAAAAGGGTTTCAAATGTATAGACAGCAGTGGTAATCCACTGTGCTTGGCTCCCTACGTTGATACAGACTAGCATTATTTGAGGCATGTAGTCAAAGCTGAGAGCAATATGCCCTAGTATCCTGTCTTAGGCTACAGAGGCACAGCGGGAGCTCACGAAGGTTCTAGAGTGTTTGTGGGCCGATGTGGAAGGCTCTCAGGACTGTGGTAAGGACACAGCACTTGTTTAGCAGCCATAGGAAGGGCGCAACTCATTTCAGTTTTCCATGGGACGGAAGTTTAGATCCTAGATAAGTGGTAAGGGCTTTTCTAGATCCCAGGAGTGTAAGAAAAACAATGAAGGAGAAATATTAAGACGAACAGTACTGTAAGAATGAAAGCCGACAGTGGAAAGCCTACAGCTTGACAATGCCTTGTCTAATTATGTCTACATGGTGACTCTCCTCCCTGATCAAGCCTACACCCTAAGCAACCCCTAAGAGAGAGCATGTCACCTCATGGCTGGTTTCTCTAGCATTCACAGGCCCGTGTGTCTGTCTGTTTTTGTACTCTTCTGCCTTGAAGTGGTCTCCTAAGGGTGTAACCATTTCTTCCTTACTCCGCCTTTGCACAAGAATGCCAGGCCTCACTGGCATGCTCATGTTTACGAAGTGCAGTAGGACCCTGGAAAATCACCAAGAGTTTTAAAAAAATCCATACATCCAACAGTACCACACATAAAAATGACTAGGACATCCACATTACTTTATGTTGGTGTGTATGTGTGTTTGTGTGTGTGTGTGTGTGACTGTGTGTGTATGTAACTATGTATATATGACTATGTGTGTGACTGTGTGTGTGACACTGTGTGTGTATGACTGAATATGTGTGTGTGTGACTGTGTGTGTAATTCTGTGCGTCTGTGTGTGCGTGTGTATATGTATGTGTGACTGTGCGTAACTTTGTGTATCTTGTGTGTGTATGTGTGTATGTCTAAGTGTGTATTGTGTGTGTGATTGTGTGTATGGATGACTGTGTGACTCTGTGTGTGTGGAATATGAATATACAGTCTCTTCTCTGACTGGGTGTGTACAGAGCTCCGAGGTTGGTTGTTGCCATCCGGGTGTCATTTCTTCACCTTGGTTTTGGGGGCTGGGATGGGATCAGCCAGTGAACCTGAAGTGCACAGCTGGGATCTGTCTTTGCCCCCAGTTGGGGTTACAAATGTTGCCGTAATACTTTCCTTTTTATGTGGGTGCTTGGGGTCATACCTCAGCAGCCCTCTTCCCAGTCCCTAGACTTACTTGTTTTGATTGCGTTTGTCCATCTCTACATTAGCAGCTAAGTAGTCTTCACCTTCATTTTCACCTGCACAGAGGGGCTTCATTGGCTCTTCATGGTCGTGATCTGTATAACTAAAACAACAAGCAAAGTGTCAAAGAAAGAAGGCTCTAAGGCATGGTATGGGACTTTCACTTTTGAACGGGAAACTAGAACTTTTAAAACTCCGAAGTAGAATACGATATTACTTATTCTATTTCAGTTGGGGAGACAGGGTCTCCCATAGCCTAGGTTGACCTAGAAGTCCCTGTGTAATAAAGAATGACCTTGAATTACTAATCCTCCTGTCTCTCCGTCCAGAATTCTAGGATTACAGGTGTGTGGCACCAGCTATCTAAAGTTATTTCATGTTATTTCTAGGCATACTTGCTACATGCCTTGAGACCGACTCTAATTATCAACATGGGCTTGTACCATTTATACAGGAATATTGCCAGTAAGAGGAGGATACAAATGAAGCAGACAAGCAGGATGATGAAGAACGTGATCACTGTAGTCTCCAAGGCCACGGTGCTCGATGTTAGAGTCTCTTGTATACTCTCAGCCTCGTTTTGCTCAAACATTTTTGTTCAGCCTAGTTTGAATGCAGATTTCTTGTTCTTTATGTTTTCTAGAAACAGAAGAACAAAAGGCTGTTTTCAGTGTTGTTCTCCCACTCTGCAGAGCTTCAGAGATGAGTCTCAGCTTGCTTTGGTGGAAGTGACTCACGCTGCCTAATGTCTCTTCATAAAGGCGGTAAGAGGCTGCGGTGGCTGGAGGGGAGACTGAACTTGGACACACTCAGCTGACTTCCCCTCATCCCAAAATTGCCAAAACCCAAAGGAGAGAGGACTTGGAGCGAGGACTGGAGACAGACCCAAGTCCTAATTCTTCTCTCTCAGTGACCTCACAGAGCCATGGAACTGTTGGGCTTCAGACCATGACCTGAGGGCAGGAAGGCCACCAACCTCTCTGGGGGCTGTGGACTATGGCCGTTCTCTGAGGTGTAAGGTGGAGGGCATTTGGCATTGTCTTAGCCAATTTTTAGACCAGGATTTTTCATATTGTAGCTTTCTTCTCCTGACTCAAGCCTCAGATCGTTCTTTTCACAGGTGTGATTAACTGACCCGCTTTTTTATGAAATCCATTTCAATCACCTGGATCAGGGTATCCAAGGACTTTTCTTCAGGAGGAATGGCCTATGCTCTTTATCCCATTTCACCGTGCTGGCTTCCTAGAGTCACAACCAGGTGCTGTGAAGGCCGCAGCTCAAGGAAGCAGGACTAGAACAAGACGATGAGTCAGAAGATGAATGCAGGCCTGACCTAACCAGGTAGATAGAGAGTAAATCCATGGCAGAAAGGGTAGAGCTACATTTTCCTAGATGAAAGCAATTTAAGAAAGGATGTAACAATACTGGGCGTGGTGGCACAGGCCTGCTATTGGGGTGATGCGGGCTCAGGCAGGAGGATTATGCTTAAAATATCACTTATCAAAACCCTGCTTCAAAACAAAACACAAGGCAGCTTCTGCCAACTTGAAAGAGTCCAAGGTGGGGCTGGTCAGGGCACTCTGCCCACTCTGAGATGTTACTTCAGAGGACCACAGATGGATACTTTGTACAGAACAGAAACTTATTCCTTACATCTCTGGAAGATGGAACCCTGAGATCAAGGAGCCGACAGGTTAGGGCTGGGCTCCTTTCTGCCATTCATTGCCTTTCAATGTCCTCCCTAAGGAAGGAGTGCTCCATGCTGTGTGTCCCACATCCTTGTGGCAGAGCACACACTCTAAAGGTCTTGCTTATGACCTTCCATAAGGGTTCTGCTAAACACCACCCAAAGGCCCCAACCCTGCTGCTCTGGGAACAGAGTGTCAAAGGTGAATTTTGGGGAAATACCTTCATGTCACAGAAGAGGTCTTTGGCTGTACCAGAGCAAGTGTCTCATCCAGAAAGGCAAGACTCCAACCTCTCCATCTTTGCATAGTTTGTAGGGTGAAGCAGGGGTTGGGGGAGGGGCTGGAGGTCAATTTTTGTACAACCTGCGAACATTGGTGCTAGCACCTAGCAGAGTCAGGACAATTCCTGGATGACTCCTCTAGCCAAGGCTCCTAGATGAAGGCACACAGCTTCTACCACAGTCCCTGTTCCTGTGACTGTGAGACTTGGAATCTATTCCTGTCTTTCTACACATAAAGGCTGCTTCTGAGAAGATAGAAATGATTTATTCTGATCTACTAATGATTTTGCAAGTAGACAGATATGCATACCCAGTATACTCTGTATGAACACTATGCCTCAATGTGAAGGAATGGACCATTTTCAGGCCTAAGTGTGAGTATGAGGCAGACAGCAGTGCTGGAGGGGGGTAAACTTCTGTGAAATGCTCCCATTTCCAGGATTGACACTACAGACAGGCAGGGGAGACCTGAGGCAAACAGGGTACAGCCTGAGAGCACATAAGCCTGTCCCCTGAGGGCTTTCACTAAATGCATTGTGGCAATGGATATTGTAAAATTGTATGTGTTGTTACTATAATTCTGGGAACTGGAGAGATACCCAAATCTGATTTTTAAATCATATTCAAATGCAATCAGACTGTAAGCTTAGGAAACTATTAGGTGACTTGAAGATGGCTTTCTAGAGCCTAACCACATATGCCTGCTTCAAAAATCATTCAAGGCAAGATAGTACAGTCAGTTCAGCAGAAGTATCAAGAACTGTAAGAGTACACTAGGCTGGAGAGATGCTCAGTGTTGGGAGCACTAGCTGCTCTTTCAGAGAACTGGAAGTCAGTTTCCAGTCCCCACATCAGACAGCTCACACCCGTGTCGGGGAGCTCACACTCACCCATAACTCCAGCTCCAGGGAATCCATTGCTGCTTCTGTGGACTTCCGCTTCCTTGAAGGTGGCTAGCAACAGACCCACAAGGGTAAGGGGAGCAGATTTGGGGTGTGTGCAGGGTTTGGACAGCTATGAGTGTGATGAATTGACTTCTGGATTACCTTCAGTGAGACACCTCAACTTTATTTGGGGTAAAGAAAGGCTATACTTTCTATACTTGGGGAGTAGGTAAGGTTTTAGGTATACATTATTGGCTGAACCTGGGGTGCTTGGAATGCTTCATGTATATAAAAGAGGGTGTGCTGGTTTGAATGTGCTCTGCCCATGGGAAGTGGCACTACTGGGAGGAGTGTGACCTTACTGGAGGAGGCGCAGCCTCATTAGAGGACACTTGTCACTGTAAAGGTGGGCTTTGAGACTCTTAAACTTAAGCTCTGCCCAGTGGGGGAAGGGAGATTCAGTCTGCTCCTGGCTTCCTTTGGATGAAGATATAGAACTCTCAGCTCCTTCCGTGCCTGCCTGGGCTGAACCTCTGAACCTGTAAGTCACCCTCAGTTAAATGTTGTCCTTTTAAAGAGTTGCCTTGGTCATGGTGTCTGTTCACAGCAGTACAACCCTAAGACAGAGGAATTCCAGGCTCTTGCCAATCATGTTCTTATTGGGAGGGACAAAGCTGAACCTATAATCTGGGCATTGGCTACACGACGGTCCTCAGAGGTGGGGGAGGCTGAGGTTGTGCAGAGGAGCATGTAGGCCCAGAGCAGGGAGAGAGGGGTCCTAACCCTGCCAGGCTCAGGAGGATGTTTTCAGGGTTTGGATCTGTGTCAGTCTCACTCTTGCTCCAGGCAAGCTCTCATGGGTGCCCACACATCTTCTGTATCCACATGAACACACACACACACACACACACACACCCCTAAAAGCCCTCCACACATACACTTAAGACAATAAAATAGAATAAAAAACTTTATGCTTCAAAATTGGCTTAGATGAAATAAGAAAATTCTAAGAACATGGAAGTTTTTGTGTCTAAATTGTGAAGAATCAGTTTTTAAACGATTTATTTTTAAAATTTTTACTATTTTTAAGTGTGTGTGTGTGTGTGTGTGTGTGTGTGTGTGTGTGCAGGTTTCCCTGTGGAGGCCAGAGGAGATGGGTCCCCAGAGTTGGAGATAAGGTGGTTGTGGGCCATTTAAATTTGGTGCCAAGAATTAAACTGTAGTTTTCTGTGCTCCTCTGTAAGAGCAGCAGATGCCCTTAACTGACAAGTGAATCTCTCCAGGCCCTATTTATTTTATGTGTATGAGTGTTTGCTTGCATCACATGCATGCAGTACCCACAGAGACCAGAAGAGCACATCAGGTTCCCTGAAACTAGTGTTAGAGATGGCTGCCTGATAGAGCGCTAGGAATTGAACCTGGTTCCTCTGGAAGAGCAGCCAGTGCTCTTAACTGCTGAGCCATCTCTCCAGACCTATAGAACTACAATTAGTATAAACAAAAAAGGTGGCTTAATTAAAGCAAAAGTTAGTTTTCTGCCAAGGCTTTGCCATTGTTCCAGTCTTTCTCCTTTCCATTTAGCTAGGCTATCTTGTATCGGCTGCAAGACACCCTCCCCCTTTTTAACGTGTATTTGATCTGTTTTAACCCTAGCAGTCTAACGTTTAAACTCACATTGTTTCTATCTTAACATTAATCATGGTCAAAGATTTTCAGATCCAATTTATTGCGTCCTGGGGCAGTTACCAATGTGGTGATTTCCAGATGAACACAGATGTGTGTCAGAAGTGTCTCTCATTGGAGTTTATGCTGAGAGGTGGTATATGGTTTCCAGAGCAGGAACTTCAGGTGATGCAGAAGCCCTGAGTAGAAAGAAGGTCAAGGGTTGGGATCCCTTAGTAAGCACCATTTGAAGCTATGAGCAAGAACCAAAGATATCAGTGCTACCCAGTGTAGGGCATCATTTCTTACAGTTGGAAGGATGGGCCGATGTCTCATTATGCAATAATTTGTTAAATATTGGAAGAAACAAATCTAATTAATGACTTATTTAATTTTATGTGTATGGGTGGTTTGCCTGCATGTATGTCTATACACCATGCATGTGTATCTTGCACCCGTGGAGGACATATAGGATCTACTGGAACTGGATGGCTGTGAGCCTCCAGTGTGGGTGCTGGGACTCAAGCCCCAAGCTATTAGCTATTTGTCCAGCTCACTAATGAGCAACTAAAGGGATGTTGTCAAAGTAGTCTGTCTGAGGCTGTGAACGCAGCTCCCTAACCGTTCACACAGGCACGCCACAGAACACAGTATATGTACTCCCATGAGTTACTCTTTGACCTGATGTTTACAACTGTGTCTTGTTTGTGGGTTTGCTTCAAGTTCTTTTCTCTCTTCACAGCATGTGCTTTTGAAAGTTAATCTTGGTCCTTGCTAAAGAAATCCTGTTTTTCTTTCTTTCTTTTTAAACCAATCAATCTGCTTTCAGTATTCCTTGCAGTGGATGTGTACTTTTTGTGTATGTGAATACAGATCTTCATACTTTCCTGTACATTCACACAGGCACGCCACAGGACACAGTACAGTGCTAATAATAATAATAATAATACTGTTGACATAACCTGTTCCATGAGGGTGATTTCAGCAGTCAGTGGCTGTGGATTTACTTGAGTCTGACCTTTGGTGACGCTTTTGAGGAGATAATGTAATTGCTTCATTGTCCAATTTTTTTTCTTGCTTCTCATTTTGAGTGTTTTTTTGGAAAGTTATGTTCAATACTGGACAAGTGGCTCTACTTAGTAATCCCCTAGAATTTAGGAGTTGGCCAAAGCTGGTGGAATTTTGTTTTGGGTGATACCTTCCTGTTAAGTGGTTCTTGCCCTCTAGATGGCCATTTACACCTTTTGTTGTTTATTTTAAAAGTCAGCTGAGAGTCCATAAGTGCTGTCAAAGACTTTAGAGAAACATTTGACAATATTCAACCTTGGTTCATAATTAAACTACTCAACAAAATAGAAACAAAAATAAATTACTTTGGGTCTCCAAGGCAACTTCAATTTCATAGCTTCTTGTTCCAATGCCTGGGATCATGTATATCCCCTCTAGGGCCCTGCTTCGCCTTGAGTCTGGTTACAGGTCTAGAGGAGACTATTGGTGGGCCTTGAGGAACATCAGGATTGTCTTGCCCAGCATTTTCTTCAGAGAAAGTCTCTACTGGTTTATCAGACAATAAAGGATTAATTTCCTTTATTTCAGGGGCTGGGCCTGAGGGTACTACTTCCTCAGGTGAGGTAAACCATTAAAAACCTGAGGATTTAAAGTTCTCAGCTTCAACAGGGTCCTCCCACACATCCCCATCCCAAGTTAGAGGATCCCATTCCTACACATTTAGTGCCCTTACTGTAACTGCTGACACCCTCTGAGGCTGAGATTTGAATTTTCACTGTAATTCAGCCAATCTTATTATGGGGGCTTCAGTTTGATTTTCTGCAACTCAAACTCTATGGCTGCTGGAGAGAAGATTCTCTTCAAGGATAGATTGCTTGAATCTGGAGCCAGTCGAGTTTATCATGCAGCTCATTCCTTCCCTTTATCAATTTGTCCAGAGATACTAAGAACAATGAGCCAGAAAAATCATTTTCCTTATTTCCCCCAAACTGTAGAAAATTTCATATACCAGATTACTTAATCCATTGCTGGTCACAATTGATGAGTCAAGATAACCAAAGGCATTTGCTTCTTTAGGTTTGAAATATAGTTTCCACCATGGGCCTTCCATATTCTCCAAGCTCGCAGGAGAGAGGGTGTCTGGAGAGCTTTCAGTAGCTGAAGATTCTGGTGAATTGGAAGGCGCTGGCAAGCTATACTTCTTCTGTTCTAGAAGCACTCCAGGTACCGACTTCTGTATTAGTCAGGGTGCTCTAGGGACACAGAACTTAGGGAATGTCTCTCTAGGTTAAGGGAATTTATTATAATGACTTATAGTCTGTAGTACTACCAACCCAACAATGGGCAGCTGTCAATAGGAAGTCCAAGAATCTAGTAGTTGCTCAGTCCCACGAGGCTAGTTGTTTCAGCTGGTCTTCTGTATAGGTTGGGATCCTGAAGAAGTAGGTTCAACAGATGTGCTGGCTAGTAGGTGCAAGCAGGTGAAGAAGAATCAGTCTTTCTTCTTCCAATGTCCTTATGTAGGCCTCCAGCAGAAGGTGTGCCCCCAGATTAAAGGTATATACCACCACGCCTGGATTTGGAACTTGCTTTGTAACAGGCTGGCCTTGAACTCAGAGATCTGCCTGCCTCAGTCTCCTGGAATTAGTATTCTAACTTGCCTGGGTCTAAGTTTTTCTTGCCCACCATGCCTCAAGATCTCTAGGTCAAGATCTGGCTCAGAAGCTTGAGTCTTCCAGCCTCAAGATCTGGATCTGTAGTGCCAGGGAAATGTTAGTGATCCCCAAAAACACACACAGGAGCCAATCTGGTGCAACTCACAGCAGGGCCTTTATTCTATTCGAGCTAGTCCCCCCTCCCCCAACACACAGCCTTCATGCAGGATGGTATTGGTGGTGGTGGAGCCCTGAATGTCTATGGGGCAAGGCTTTACAGTAAGCAGCAAGCAGGGAGTACGTGTGCAAGCATCTAAGCAGAAAGCTACTGTGGCCTTTAACATAATTGGCTGGTGCTGGAAGTCATATCATAAGCTTCTGCTCTCCTCTGCATTGGTGGTCGTTAGGCAGGGGGTGGGCTTGTAACCTGGGGAGCAGGTTTGTTGGGGGAATAACCTGGAGACAGTGGTCTTATTGAGGATTAGCCTAGAGACTGGAGCTAGGCTCAGGTTTCATTGGAGCAACTTGGAAACTAACGCTAGGTACGAGCCTGTTAGTCTACCTGAGTTCAAACTTAGGTCAGGTTCTCTAAATTGGAGTCTGAACTTAAAAGCTTTGGCATCTCAGATCACAGGTGTGCCCTCCATTCTGGATTGTAGTTCATTCCAGAGGCAGTCAAGTTGAGAACCAAGAATAACCATCACAGATCCACACACGATCTTCCAGGCTTCTCTGAAGGGCTTGGGTCACTTCCCCAGCTTTGCCCTCCATAGCAGTGAAGGCTCTGATTGATCCACTGAACTGCTGCTGCTGTTCTTGGTGCTCATCCCATGGTACTGGCATCTCCAATACACTGGGGTCTTCTGCTGCAAATAGGCTTTACCAATAGCCTCTCATAGGCTCCCTTCATGGTGCCAAGCCTCAACTTCTTTGCATGACCCCTTCAGTCCTGGGCTGCCAACTGCAACTGAGGCTGCACCTTGACCTTTCCTGGCCTCTCGAAGTGCCAAGCGTCAGCTGCTTTCCATGACCCCTTCATGCCTTCAAAACCAATACCATCTGGGTGACTCTTACACATTACAAAGTCAGCTGCAGCATGAGGTACAACCTTGACTATCTCTGGAACACAGGTTCTTTGTGCTCTCTGAAAACACTTCCCAGATTTCACCTCAGTGATGCTGGTCTCTTCTTAATCACTGCTAATTTCTCAGCTCCAGCTAACCAGCGTCAATTGTTCTGGTAACCACTTCTATTCTTGACTCTAAAGCTGGAGCCCACATGGCCAAAGCTGCCAAGTTCTGATGCTTTTTAGGCCTAGAACATGGCCCCCTTGTTCTATTACATCCTTTACTGCCTAAGTTTGTCTGCCCTGGAATTTGCTTTATAAACTGACCTTGAACTCAGAGGTCCTCAGAACTCTGTACCCTGAGTTCTGGGATTAGAGGCATGTAGCACCACGCCTGGGCCTAAGATTTTCTCCACTTGGAACTTGCTCTGTATAGAGATCTGCTTGCCTCTGCCTCCTGGGTGTGTGTCACCATGCCTGAACCTATGCTTTTCGTGGTCACTATGCCTCAAGATCCAGATCAAAAGCCTGTGTCTTCCAGCCTTAAGATCTGGGTCACAGGAGTGCTCTCCATTTCTGGATTGTAGTTCATTCTAGATTAAAAATCCAAATGAAAACAATAATCAGGTAATAATGCCTAAGATTATATAACTATCCCTTGTTCAACTGCAAACACAGAAACAATAAGCTTAGCTGGGTGGGATCCTGCCCTGAGGTCACCACTCCCTTAATTCCATTTAATATCCTTGACCACAGGCTTTAACTCCATTCCACTTCCCGGTGCCCTTTAGTACTTGAACCAAACTTTTGTATTTTTCCTTTCTCAGCTTGCTATGCTAGATCAAAACATTCTTCATGAGAATAAATCAGAGGAAAGAGTATATGCTTTTTTGAGACTTCCTTTGTCAATGCAATTAGTCTGAATCTCTTCACCTTAGCCTTGGGTAGAGTCTTCAGACAAGGGCAGAAAGCAGTCACATTCTTCACCAAAACATGGTGAGAAGGATCACCAGGCAACATATCAAAAGTATTCTCCTCTGAAACCTCTTGAGCCAGGTCCAACAATTCAAATCACCTTCAGCACCACCGTCTC
>JADRCH010000073.1:6434649-6478586 GCA_019843965.1 Rhynchomys soricoides | reverse complement strand
TTACAGAGATGGCACAAGGGGAAAGAGTTCTTACAGAGATGGCACAAAGGGGAAAGAGTTCTTACAGAGATGGCACAGGGGAGTCAAGACAGAATTATATTCTAAGTGAGCTTAGGTGGATCATACTGCCAGGCTTAGTGGCCCGTGCCTTTAATCCCAGTACTTGGAGGCAGAAGCAGATGGATCTCTGAGTTTGAGGCCAGCTTTGTGTACTGAGTTAGTTCCAGAATAGCCATCTCTACACAGTGAGACCCTCTCTTAAAAAGAAAAAAGACAGGAGAGCTGCTGGGTCCCAGGTCAGCCATAACATGGAAAACTAGAAAAAAGGGGGGAAACCTTCTATGAATAAAGGCACAGTAAACAAAATGGAAAGAAATACCGTGTTCTGGAAGAAGGTATTTATAATCACATACAACCAATAAGGGATTAGTGTGCAGAGTATAAAATACATGTGTGCAAATACCAGCACACAGACCACACATATACATGGAGTAGTCTTAAAGCTTAGTAGGAAAATAGATACTATGATTTTAACACACCTGTCCCTTCCAAAATTCCGTTGCTATCACTTTGACATTAAGAAATATTTTTTTGTTGTGTTGTGTTTAGGTAGTCTTACTGTGTAGCCCAGGCTAGCTTCAAAATTGCAATTCTCCTGCCTGAATGCTGAGATTACAAGTATGTGCTGCTCTGTCCAGCTTTCTGGTCTAGAAGACTTTACACAGCAGTGGCTGAGCTTGCCTCCCATGTTCTCCTGCATGAGGATGCAACCCAGAGGCCCTTGCTAGATCCCAGGAAGTCATCGTGGATCCTGGGGGCTAGCACAAAGATAACTGTCCTTCTGTCCTTCTGATCTTTATAAAGTAGCTTATGGTATTGCCATGAGCAGCACAAATGGATTTGGAATGGGAAGAAGAGTCCATGGCGCACGCCTTTGATCCCAGCAATCGGGAGGCAGAGGCAGGTGGATCTCGGCGAGTTCTGAGGTCTCCTGTTCTACAAAGTGAGTTTCAGGTCAGTCAGGGCTACACAGAGAAATCCTGTCGACAAAAAACAAAAGAAAACATGAGAATGGGAAGAGGAAACACAAATGACCAGTACACACACAACTGTAACTACACACTAAGCTCCCTAAATAAGCCAAACAACAGTGCTGACACTACTTCACTCTCTCTGGACTAATGAAAGCTGTAGTTTGCAACACTTGCAGACATTAGGATCCTAAGGGTAGGAATGAACTTAACACTATGAACTTAAGGCTCATAACGACTTGCTTGGGTCCATCACATGTGAAGGAGTATCATTTTCATGCAGGAAAATCACTGGCCACAGCTGAGCCTGGTAAGTCTCTTCCCTGCCTTATAAAGTGTCAGACGGAGCCCCCGTCAGCCACGTCCCTTCATGAACGAAGAGAAACTTCTGAACTGAGCCACTGAGATTTGGGGCTAGTACTGCAATGGCACTGTCCTGACTGATGAAGCTGCCGGTGGCCAAGCAGAACACAGAGTCCCGAGTGCTGCAGGAGCCCATGCTGGAACAACTCTGGAGGAAAACTTACCAGACGGAAAATGGGCATGTCCATCAACCGATACATGCACAAAAAAAATGTTCAGGGGATATGATAGGGTATCAGAGGATAAACACTGGAACATCAAGGGGAAAAAACTGAAGCTAGGTGTGGCAGCATATGACTGTAATCCCAGCATTCCAGAGCCTGAGGCAGGAGGATCATGAGCTCAACCTGGGTTATGTAGCAAGCTTGAGGCCAGCCTGAGCCACATAGTAAGACACTGCATAGAAAGAATAAAGCCAAAACCAAGCCTGAAATATAATGTCAACATTTATTGACAGGGATCAGATAAATGTATTTTAGGAGATTCATAAACTAGAATACTGTTGAACAGCTATAAATAAGTTTTAATTACCTGATCAAAATAGATTAATCTAAAAGGTATAATGTAGGATCTAAACCCTATGTAACGGTATGTACAGCATGAGGTTATTACATGAAGTTTGTACGCTACATTATGTTGTGGGTGCGAACTGTGGACATAATGACACTCACCCGGCACAGAAAATCTAAAATCCAACGAAATGTTCACTTCTGAGAAGGAAGGTAAGGTAAAAGTGGGGGTCCAGAGCATTTCATTCCTAATGAAATGTCTAACACTGGGCACAGGACAGGCACCTGGGTGCCATCCTGCCCTCTCTAACCATCCCACCCCATCTCTGTCGATATACTGCTATAAATCTGCCCTGTATTTGCCCACCTTGGCAGGAAGAATGAGGAGGATAAGGTTGGGTAGCCTCACGGCTCAGAGTGCAGTTTAGCAAGCCAGGTAATCTGCAACTTTTATACATTAGAGGCAGTGACTTGGCTAAGTCAATAAACATATTTGCTGAATAGATGTATTGGATTTTTTTGTTTGCACTGATCTGTTTGCTTATTTTGATTCATCTGGAGCACTTAAGCATGTCTATCCTTTAGGTTTTCAGGACAATTAGAGTCCAAGTACTTACGGAACCTGGAGAATAAAACACGCAGAGCCACAGATCTCATGAAGGCCGATTCTGGCTTTTGGGGGGCATAAAATGTAAAATTAATCTTGTAAATAGTTTCCCAGGTTCAGTCTTTTCCTCCCAGACTTCCCTGTTAGCAAATTTTGTCTCAGCAGCTCTTTCTTCTCACAGTATTCTGTCTCTTACAGAGAGTTCACACATGCACACTGATGCAAAGCTGACCCTGAAGACTGAGTATGTGCACAACCTAACCCACAGTCTCTTGTAGTGAAGTTCTGTGGTCAGAGTCCATGCCTTCCTGATTCCTTTATGCTCCTGACCACATCAGTGGCAAAGAGTTAGTGTTGGTCACTTAAAGATTATCAGTATACTTTCTAATCCACTTACATGAGAATTACTTGCTGACCTTTAGTATGCCAATGTCACCCCCAGCTCTAGAGCCACTATTAGAGGGTTATTAACACTTGTCAGACAAAGTGAAGCATTATTAAAACAAGCAAAAGACACTATCCAATACTGACAAGGGAGTCAGCTTTCTTCCCTAAGTGTACAATTTCACACATTATCAGTGCCTGTGGCTAAAGTGCTCCACACAAAAGATGTCTTTCACATATTTATTCCTGATATAAAACGATTCTGAGAGGTGACTACACTTCTTACTGGAGTTAATTTTGTTAAATTTGTAACTGAGAAAATATATTCATCATAAGGCAAGAACAGCATTTCAAATTAACTAACACACAGACAGCCATGGTTCAGATGTTCCTTACACATACGGGACAATCCCAACAAATGTGCAGACTGCTAAGCTGTGCGAATGTCTTGGGTGCAAAGCAATTCAGAGAAATCACCCAGATTAAGGGGGAGGTAAAAGTCAGGGTGGCCTTGAACAAAAGCACCACAGGCCAGGTGGGCAAACAGCATGATCCAAGGCCAAATCTTCCAGGTAGAGTGCTTTTTCTGAGTGTTTACTATGTTAGGCAGTATATTCAGGTGTGCTACATATAGTTATTGATGGTTAGTAAGTGTCCCCAAGGATGCTGGCAGAATCATTTTGTGTGTGTCATTGCCCCCAGACCATGCATGGAGGTAAATGGAAAACTAAGAGGAGATATTTGAGGGAGGAGGATTCTGGCTAAAGTGATGGGATTAGATTCTTGTTGAGGACAAGCGAGGTAGTCAGTCATCGCCTGCAGAACAAGGACCCTGACCCTCCAGAGATGATAACCAGATAGTGGGTGGGCACTGTGGGAGGTAGTCAGTCATCGCCTGCAGAACAGGGACCCTGACCCTCCAGAGAAGATAACCAGATAGTGGGCGGGCACTGTGGGAGGTAGTCAGTCATCGCCTGCAGAACAAGGACCCTGACCCTCCAGAGATGATAACCAGATAGTGGGCGGGCACTGTGGGAGGTAGTCAGTCATCGCCTGCAGAACAAGGACCCTGACCCTCCAGAGATGATAACCAGATAGTGGGCGGGCACTGTGGGAGGTAGGCATTCTTGACACACCAACTTAGCAGAAGGGCAAGGGGGTGGTTCTGACAAAATGGCTAAGTAATGACTCTTCTTAAACACACACACATGTGCTCTCTCTCTCTCTCTAATTCAAATTATAGGAAGAGGTACAATAGACTTTCATCTTAAAGAATTTGAAGCTACCTTCTAAGCAAATAGCATAAATGCAAACAATACATGATATTTATGGAGAGATGATAAGCCAGAAAGTACTGTATTACATTATTTACACCTATTAACGTACTCCCTCCCAATAATTCTATAACATTATTCCAGAACTAGTTTCCCAGACAGACCAGATTTTAGGGAGATTGGGACGGCTAGCCCACGAGAATTGGACTGGCTAGGTAACCAAGTACCTCTGGCCTGGGACTTGCTCAATGACAGCACGAGGTAGGTTGAAGAACTGGAGACAAAGGGCTTTTAAATGTTTATTTAAATTTGCCATCAGCAAAAAATATGACAGTTTCATCCTCAGGTACCAAAATAATTAGATACCTCACAACTCCTGACTGAACACTGCAAAGAAAGTAACACATAGGCTGTCGTGCAATTGTGCAGCAGTGGTGTTCCCAGGTCACCTTTCCTGGGGCGTTTCCATTCATGCCTGTGTTAGTGGGGAGCAAACCCAGGCTACTGTGCATTCGAGGCAAGCGTACTACTATTGAGCTATATACCTGGTCAGCTGCAGTATTTCAACCCTTCAATGCTTTGCTAAATGTCCTGATACGGGGTCTTGAATGTGGGATTTTCTACTTCAGTTTTCATAGTGATGGGGGGTGCTGTCACACTCAAATAATAATCTTAAAACCTAAGATTTCACAGCTAATTTTCCATATGTAGGATATAGAACACTCCAGTCTTCTCAGAGAGCAGAATGAGTCAGATCAAGGGACTTTCTCCACAATTTTTGTTATTGCCATTTATTTCAGTAGGTTTGAACTCAGAATTAATGTAAGGAAAACCTTAAAGTACTTGGCAGAAGAAATGCCTGTCCATGTACCACAGATAGATACAAAATAAAAAGCATATTCTGTATAGAATCAGATTTCAATAAAGCCTGTTAACATAAATCAGTAAATCAGCCTCCTCTGGGGAGAAGCAATGAGCGCTTTCATCATCTGTGAAAATCAAAAGAGCATATTCCCTCCTAATTACAATGATCACAGGCCGCTTACAATAAATCCAAATCCTTCTATCAGAGAATCCAGGAGCCAACTACAAGGCTGGCAACTCAAGGAACTTATACATCACATATGAAGAAACACTTTTTTGAAAATAAATACGATATAAGCTATTTCCAAAGTATCAGATAACTGGAAAGCATTTGTATGCCAGAATAAAATTTCCAAATAGATATTAAAAGCATAATTATCAAATAATTAAGAGCTTCTTATAGCAACTAAAAGATACTAAAAATTATATATTTTTTTTTTTGTGTAAACCAGGTGTAAGACTTGAGTTTTTCTTTTACAACTGCTGTTCTGTTACATGTTATCAAGATTTATTCTCTGAATAATTTGAAGACGTGAATCACAAGGCAAAGAAAAACTAAACATAGTAACAGCGTGTATCTCATGGCTCTCAGAGACCTATAAACAATTTCCAAGCACATAACTTAGTACATGCTTACAGTGTGGAACAAAATTTCCCTGAGTATGCTATCTACCTGGTTAGAAAAATTAAAACATGATCTATAAAATAGTTTTACTTGAACATATGAAATTTCCAGCCATCTCGTCTATCTGGGAACTTTAAGACATCTCTACGGAACTAGCAATCACACGCTCTGAGGATGCTGAAGTTGACTGAAAATGGAAGGGTCTGAGAAGCCTGTGCCTGACTGTGCCACACAACTGAAATGACTCACAACCCGAAACCCATCACACGCTGCTTTAGATACAGAATGTCACTAGCTTCATACAGGAGAGCAGCAAGGACCGGATTTTAGGCTCATGTGATTTACAGATAAGCATGAAAAACTGAAAGAAACAGAAGTTGAATTAACATTGTGCCTTCCATGTAATAATACTGAAAGATTAACCCTTCTTGACCAACATGGCATTGAAATAACCTCACCTTGAAACTCCATAACACAGCTTCGAGATCCGTCACTCCACACAAACTAAATTTACCATCACTAGACAGTTCACCATACAAAATTCCTTTCTCCGTGCTAGGCCTAAGACTCAACGGTTCCCAACACACAACCGTCAGTGTCCATGCACAGTAACACTACCGGTCCTGTGCCCTGAATTTCTTAGGGCTTTACCAACTTAGTTACTTGACAAGCTAGGCCTCTTGTCAAATAAATAAAGGGCAACAAATGCTAGGAACCTTAACTATGTAAAGTTTGTAATTATTTTCTACACAGCCTAGAATTATACAAAGAAAAATTTATATATACAGTTAAGATTTTAATGAAACCTAACCTGTATATCTGTGTAAGCATGATTTTTGTGGTCTGCAGGGATAACTAATAGAACACCTAGCAGTCACTGTAGCATGATTTATGTGGTCTGCAGGGATAACTAATAGAACACCTAGCAGTCACTGTAGCATGATTTATGTGGTCTGCAGGGATAACTCATAGAGCCCCAGCAGTCACTGTTTGAAGATCTTCAAGAAGTGAGGCATTTCAGATGTCCAGAGTGTGCCTTCTCTCTTTTTATATTTAGGGAGCTTTATGCAGGACGCCCTTGACCAAAACGACTTTTAGACCTAGGTTTTTTAAACAGAAAACAAAGTCAGACTTGCTTCTAGAACAACAGGCTGTTGTTGCTGCCTTAGTCTATCGGTTTGACAACATCAACATTCAGTGAAACTTCGTGTCACGCGCCACGAATCTTTTAAAACCCCTGGAGTGAGATGCAGTTTGGAATTCAGAATTTTTAAAAATATTTTTTTTTGAGGGGAGAGAATATAGTGTGTCTACTGCACAGTAGGTCAGGAGCAGACCTGTAATGAATGAACAGATGAACATGTCGCTGCAGGGAACAGGCGGACATTCAGAGAAGAGTAAAGAGCACAGCGATCACCACAGCAGTTCAAGAGGAACTGAGCACAGATGTCTGAAAAGACTTTTCATTTCTGAGCTTTGTAGATTCCAGAACTATGCAGCAGGTGCAGTAAGTATCTCTCACACTTGTGCCCACCTCTCTGTAACTTACATTCTAACAGAAATTTGTGATAGCAAATGGCACAAGACTCACCAGTTAATTTTATTATGAGAAGTGAGATGCTATCATACTCAGGAAGGTTTCTGATAAAGAATAAGACATCCTATTGCCTTTTTTGTAAACAGGTGGAGCTAACCAGGTCTGCCAACCACTTGGGCAGAATAAAGGCTTAGGAAAGTTGATTGTTCAAGAGACTCTAGGAAAAATGTAAAGCCTACTTAAAATGTAGAGGAATAGTGTTCTCTCCGGTCAATGATCGCTTTCACAGCTTGAGGACATACTGCCCTCTACTCTGCAACACACTCTGCCTATTTCTACACTAAGAGAGAGAGAGAGAACAGAGAGAGGAGATGGGGGTGGGGTGGGGATGAGAGTGAGAGAGAATAAACACGGAACAGAAAAGATTTAGGGATTTCCATAAACACTAACACACAATCTACACATAGTATGGCAGACTAGTGAATGAATAGTACCACTCAGTACTATTACTACTAGGACATTATTATTCCTGTTTGGTGTTAAGAGATCAAACCCAGGCGCTGGGTGTGCTAGGAAAACACTAGAAACCTCTAGGCTGTACACCACAACCCCTGCTTGCCGGGTTCATTTCTATCAGCTGACTCGAATGGAACGGGACAAATAAACAGGAAACTTAAAAAATACTAAATCTTTTATGTTCATGAAAGTTTGTGCCCATGACATTTTAAAAGTATTTTAAGTTAAAATCAGTTCTGACTTTGATGAAATAAGAAACTGAACTCATACTGCGTGCTTTTAGTGTTCACATGATTTACTCTGCAAAGCTAGAGGCATCCTGTTTGCGTCCTGCTGATTTACCTCTGGTTTTTGTCTGAGCTGTTTTGCCGGGCAGTGACAGGCACTGAGGCTTTGATCTGTGCCTCAAGTCTAGAATAAATACCTCCTGCAAACTGTAAAACAAAGAAGGGAAATTAAGTTACCTTCAAGGAAATAAAGTCTAACACATAACATGACATATTTCCAAATTTAGAAAGTAAGTTTAGTTTTGATCTATAAAACTCAGGCTTGTGATGTATTATGTACAGTAAAACTTACCATTTTCGTACAGGGTTTTGGTTGTATACAATTGTATACATCAAGCAACACACAGACCAATCTTATCATACCTAAAACCATTCCCGGTCTGTCTGAGGCCAACTGCCTAGCATGCCCGTTGGTGCTTGGCCGCTTGTCTCTCCACACTGGTTAGCCATCCCCACAGCATGGTGCACATGGAATTTTAATCCTTTTCTTTTTTAGCACAGTGTACAGAGCTGCCCATGTTGGGATATGTATGTGCATACATACATACATGTTTTACTCTGTGATCTGTGATCTGTGGGACTAGAGAAAGGTAGCCGTCCTCTAGCCTCGTCTCTCAGCAGGGTCTCTCACCGAGCTAGGCTACAGGCAGCCAGCGTCTGTCTCCACTGTCTTGGGTACTGGGTTCTAGGCATGCTTCTATCTGAGGCTAGACTCTGAGCTCCAGTTCTCATGCTGCTCTTAGGCATTATGTGATTTCTCTAACTCTACTCTTTATTTTTTTAAAAAATATGTGGTTTATTTGCTGACCCCCAAACTTCCCTTTCCACTTAGGGAGGGTCTTATGCAATCTAGGTTAATTTTGAAATTACTAAGTAGCCAAAAATGTCCTTGACCTTGTGACCCTTCTGCCTTTACCACCACATCTGCTTTAAACACAGGGCCTTTGGCATGCTGGGTGAGCATTCTATAAACTGAATTACACCCCTAGCATACAAATACTCTTAAGCCTGAGAGGTTTTTGTTGTTGTTGTTATTGTTTTTGTTTTTGTTTTTTGTTTTGAAAGAAAAGGGTTTAGTGAGCTGTTACAGAAATTATCGAGAAAATAAAGGGCAGGTCCTGGGGGCACAGCTCCATTATTAGTAAGGCTACTGAGGAGTTGGGTCAGTGCCTAATGAACCTGGAGATTAGAAGTATTGAACTGAATACAGTTGAGTCCTTGTGAGATGGTGGAGCATCTTTTGGGTATGGGGGAGGCCCCAGGAGACAATGGGGGTGACTCTAGATAAGACCAGTAGGGGAGATACAGAGCCTCAAGTGGCGACTTCCTGTAGCCAGGCAGGACTCCTAGTGGAGGGATAAGGACACCAACCTACTCACAAAACTTCAACCCAAAATTTGTCCTGCCTACAAAATGTGCAGGGACAAAGACAGAGCAGGGACTGAGGCAATGGTAAACCAATGGCTGGCCCAACTTGAGACCCACATGGACGAGAACCAATCTCCGACACTATTAATGATACTCTGTTGTGGTTGTAGACAGGAGCCTAGAAAACTGTCTGCTGAGAGGATCCACGCAGCAGCTGATGGAAAGAGATGCAGAGACCCACAGCCAAACGTTAGATGGGGCTTGGGGAGTCTTGTAGAACAGTCTGGGGAAGGACTGAGGGACCCAAAGGGGACAGGAACTCCATAAGAAGACTACTCACCTGGACCCATGGGGGCTCCCAGAGACTGAGCCATCAGCCAAAGAGCAAGCATGGGATGGACCTAGGCTCCCTGCACATATGTAGCAGATGTGCAGCTTGGTCTTCATGTGGGTCCCCCAACACGTGGAGCAGGCTGTCACTGAATCTGTTGCCTTTCTACTCTAACTGGTCTAACTTGTTTGTCCTTAGTAGGAGAGGAGACACCTTGTTCTGCAGGGTGTGGTGATACCCAGGGGGAGCCCACCCTCTCAGAGGAGAAGGTTGAGGGAGAGATGAGGGAAGGGCTGCGTGAGAGCAGGACTGGGAGGAGGTGGGGCCTACGATCAGGATGTAAAGTGAATAAATAAATTAATTAATAAAAAGAAAAGTGTTCAATGGCGGCTGCCACCCACCCCATCCTCCTGAGTGCTGAGGTGTGGTGTGCACGATGCACACACCATTTTGAGTTTTGAGTCAAGCTTCCTCTAGCTCTTTTCTAGCCCTCTTAAATCCAGGCAATCTCAGAATTTTCTTGTCACCTTTACCAGGTAAAGGACATCATTTTGGGTCTTTCTAGTTTTTCACAATTATGAATAATGCCACTATAAATGCATCACATCTATAAGAATCTGTCACACTATTTTATACAATGGTCATTCCTTTGCTTTTGTACAAATTGTACAGCAGAATTCCATTTGCTTCACATCTTCACAAGTACCTAAACTGTATTTTTCTAGTGACTAACGATGCTCCAATTGTTCCGTCTACTGTTACCTGCAGCCCTGTCTTCGAGAGGCTCAGCTAACCCTTTGCCCTGTCTACACACTCACTATTATCTTATATGATCTTATTACTTTGTATGTATGGGTGATCTGCCTGCATACCTCAGAGTCAGGTATGTAGTGCGCTTGGAAACAAAGAGGGCCTTGGATCCCCTGGGACTGGAGAGACAGAGGGATGTGAGCAGCCATGTGGGTCCTCGGGAAGAGCAGCCAGTGCCTGTAAGTGCTGAGCATCTCTCCAGCTTCTACTACTTTACTTTGAGACAGGGTCTTCCATGTCACCCTGGCTGGCCTGGAACTCACAGAGACCCGCCTGCCTCTGCCTCCTGAGTGCTGGGATTAACGGCGTGCACCACCACGCCTGGCTTGCCTGTTTATTTTTATTGAATTATTTTATTATTGAGTTATTGAGCTTTTTTGAGATTATAACATTCTCCCTTTCCAGAAATCCTTTATCAGACAAGTGTTTTACA
The DNA here is from genome assembly GCA_019843965.1 of Rhynchomys soricoides. Lineage (NCBI taxonomy): Eukaryota > Metazoa > Chordata > Mammalia > Rodentia > Muridae > Rhynchomys > Rhynchomys soricoides. The sequence continues at coordinate 6,467,647 of JADRCH010000073.1, read as the reverse complement.
CATAATTTATTACTATACATGAACTTTCTATTAATCCTTTCTCTTTTTCATTTTTGGCACAGGTGTCACTAGTCCATCAGCTAGACCAGTTGTCTTTTAGTTCTCTTTAGAGTGGTTTTAAAGGAAGCATTTTCATTTTAATGAATTTTGATTAATTATTCTTTTGTGGATCATGCTTTAGTGACGCTAAGAAATTAAAAGTTCTTTGCACAATTAATTTGGCGATGCACACGTGTATGTGTGCATATATGCACACACGTTTACAGGCCTTTTAGCTAAGCGAGTTTTATCTCATTGAAGGTTACAGTTTGTTTTCCTTTGTAAATTTTACAGGTAACTGAGATTTCTTTTATGTCATCCCATTTATTTCATTTACCTTTTACTGTTGGGGATTAGCTCTGTGCGTTCTGCGCATGTGCTCAACCAATAGACTACATCCCAATAAGGAAGTAAAAATCTATACAACAGGATTAAGGCAGGAGTCACTGCATTTATAGCACAGATACTAATGATATAGGATGCTGATATAATATATAATTACTGACAGTAATTACTGAGGGGTACAGTAGCGTGCAGGCCTGACTTTTATCTTAGCCTGACATCTAGGTAATAATATTATACAAAGGTGACCAAATCCAGCACTTTCCAGTCACTTGGCCAATAATGCTCAGCTAACTCACTCTTAGTGTGACATTGTACTTTAAGGACAATATATTTATCATGTGTAATACAGAGAACCTATGGACCACAGATAATGGGAGATATCAGAAAACTTGTATGTGAATTTTGACTAACTGGCATGGACTATAAACATTTTAATATTTTCCATGCTAAAAATAAAACAAGGAAGGAACACTTTATTTAAGTACAGTATAATAATTATGGGTTTGAATGAAAATGTCCCCAAGAGGCCCACAGGGAGCGCGGCACTCTCAGGAGGTGTACCCTCGTGGGAGGAAGTGTGTCACTGGGGGTGGCCTTTGAGGTTGCGGATGCTCAAGACTGTGGGTCTGGATGTAGCACTCTCACCTACCTCTCCATGGCTGCCTGCGCGTCACCACCACACTTCCCACCATGATGGTAACGGACTGAACCTCTGAACTGTAAGCCAGCCCCAGTGAAATGTTTCCTTTAGAGGAGTTGCCGTGGTTATGGTGTCCCTACATAACAATAGAAGCCCTAAGTAAGACAATAGTTAATTATTGTCTTATTCATGTTTCACGATGGAATAAAACCAGGAAGGGCATTTTTATATAAAAGTACAGCATACTGGTAAATAATTCTTACTTCTTTTGATTCCTTTGCCTTGACTCGGTCCAGATCACCCAATCTCATTTTTATTAGATGTCCTGTAATTTCAGACATCCGCCGCTGATCTGAAGGTAAAAAATAGAACATTACTTTTCATGAGAATAATACAGTTTTCACTTTTTAAGAAAGACAAAAGTTCATGAAAAATGTCCTTTGCTATTTTTTTCAGGTATATGATAATATACATCTGTGAATAATTTAAGGCAGCACGTAGCAAACGGCTAACATATAGACAGCTGCGCTGCCTTTCAGACTGCTGGACGGGGTTTGAGTATGTCCCCCAAAGGATGGCGTGCTGCAAGCCTGATCCGCACCACAGTAACACTGAGGGGGCTGGAGCCTCTAAGGGCTGCGGCCTGGTGGGAAGTGGCTAGCTCACTGGGGACACCAGTCCTAGAAGAGATCAGTGTTGTCACAGTGCACCCTGTTTAATTCCTGTACGGTCAGGCTGCTGTTATAACAACAGTCTCTTTTGCTCCCCTTTTCTCATGAGACTGTTTCCTCCTGCACATGCTCCCTAGGATGTCATCTGCTATGCTAGGATTGCAGCCAGCAGACTTTCACCAGAGCCAAGGAGATACTGATATTGTAAAACTGTAAGCTAAATAAACTTCTTTTCTTTATAAAATACTCAGCTTTGAGATTTCTGTTGTAAGAACACAAGGCTAAGACACAGCCTAAAACTATTTACTGATTTCCACAGTAAAATATGTAAGAAACGAAGTCTAAGAGATCTTAAAGTCACAGATGCATAAATAACACATTACCCCCTGAATGGTCTGGTGATGAATTCCAATTGGTGCCTGAGAGAATGTGCACATGTGGGGCCTTACTTTGGAACCTTCAGAAGCATTCAGCATGCTTTATGAAAGACAATTCTTGGGGCTAGAGACATGGTTTAGTGGTTATGAGCACAAATTCTTCTTGACGGGGGCCCAGGTTTGGTTGCCAGCACCCGTATCAGGCAGCTCATAGCTCAGGATATCTGACGCCCTCCTCTGGCTCTAATGGTATCAGCCCTCACCACCCCAACATACACGCATTGTTACTCTACCGACTTGTCGACAACTCAGATGTTACTACTTACCGTCTTCTCTTTGTGCATCTTGGTTGAATCTCAAGGATCTTGTGGCATCCCACTTATTCTTCTGCATACTCACACTATTGGATAAATCAAACAAAAGCAAGCATCAATGCTGCTTTACTGCACTTCCAACATAGACCCTAAATCCCACAAAACAAAACCCACCACCACCACCACCACCAAAACAAGCAAACAAAACCAAAGAATGCATTGGATCAAGGAACAGATACTTACACGAAAGGAGACACATCTCTAGATGGTGACTGAAAAAAAAAGATAAATAACATTAATATCTAATTAGAGTATATTTGTTAATTAACATTCTACTTAGTTATAAAAACAATTTACATTTATTGAGTTCAAGACACTATTCCAAGAACATCTAGCTCTGCCATTTCATTTAAACCCTCTAGCAACAGCTAGGAGTGGTGGTACCTGTATTATCCCAACAGAGGCCGCAGGGCCCATGAGATTAAGGCCAGCCTGGTCTACACAGTGAGTTTCAGGCCAGCCAGGGCTACATCGTAAATAAATAAAGTCTTGCAGCAAAAAAGACCTATAATAGCGAAACAACCTTTTTAACTTTAGAGAAGTTAAAAAACTTCATCAAAGAGAAAAAAATAGACTTTGAATGTTTATCTGTTGAATTTATACTAAGCTTATGCACTATATATATATATAAAGATTGATGTATATTATATAAGACTATAATATAACATAATCTTAAAGATTATTATATTAATAAACTTATATTAACAAACATATATAATATATATTAAGCTTATGCAATTTCAAAAATTAATCCATTCATACATCTGTAGTACTTAACTAAGATGAACGTGCGACCCATCCAATGTAACTGTGGATCTTATTTTTCAATTTTTATTTCATTTTATGTACACTGGTGTTCTGCTGGCATGTATGTCTGTGTGAGGGTGTTGGCTCCCCTGAGTTATGGGCAGCTGTGAGCTGCCATGTGGGTGTTGGAAATTGAACCTGGGTCCTTTGGAATAGATGCCAGGGTAACTCTTGAGCCATCTCTCCAGCCCTCTGTACTTCTTCTCTCAGAACTAGCCTTTAATACATTTTGGAACTCAGGGATTCTCTTCAGTCACCAGCAGCTATTACTGTTCTATCAGTTCTGACATTTTATCTCTTCTATGGCACAGGAAAATAAAAGTGAATTTTATAGGCAATAAAATAGAATTACTTCAATTTAAAAAGTCTCTTTACTTTTTACAAATGAGTACTACTGGTTAAAATTTTAAAAGGTTAAATAGAACATACAATGCAAAGTGTCTGTAGATGTCCTTTCAACGTCAAGTTCTTAGGAACGATCAATCTTACCAATCGCTTGTGCAGCTCTGCATGGAATGCATGGTCCATGCACGAGGCAGGAAGTCCGCGCGAATCCCCATCTCATTATGTGAGGATGGCGTACCACGCCTATTCTTTGTTTCACACCTTCCTTTTCCAAAGGTCCTGCATCTTACAGAGTCTCAGCCACTAACACTGCTAGCATTCACTGTGTTATTCATTGCTCTGTTTGCATTTGTCTTGGCTACACTTGCTTGTTTACTTCTTATAGGGACTTAAAAATCATACAGTCACCTTCTCCAGTGTCTTCTCTTTCTTTTGAGAACAGGGTGAGGACAGTTGTTTTTTTGGTGGCTTAGTAAATTTCTTTGGCTTCTCCTTTTTCCCTGATGAACAAAGGACAATATTAGGAACAAGAGTCCCATACCCCACCAATGCTACATCTCAATAAAACAGACACTTAACCAATTCTATTTCTTAGAAGACAGGGAGAGGAGCAGAGCCAGTGATGTCTACACAACCCCATGTGCACAGAGCTCATTTGAATCTTATCTCTTCTTGATAAAGCTCTGGGGAACGAGGGCAGAGTAAGCCCACACTTTGTGTGCTAGCTCAAATGTCATGGAAGACTGCATATTTACTTATCTAATTTGACAGTGGATCAACTTCTTAGTAAAAGTGATTTGAGAATAAGGGCGGAGCATCAATACGAACACGAAAGCTTTCAGATAAACTCTGTTCAGGAAGGAGGCAAGGCAGGAATGGTTTGGGAAGCAGGCCGGGACAAATTACACTCTGGAACGTGGCCTTCTGAAGTCAATATCCTGAGTCTATTCAGGCCAGAAGAGAGGTGGAATCTGGAGGGGGAGGGACAACACTCTAAAAACAAGTATGAAAGCAAGAAGAATGCAGTGGGCAGCTCTCCCACAGTTCGTTGTGCACTCCCTCCACACCTTGCTCTTGTCATTACTGCGCATGAGAAGCCTATAAGAAATGAGGCACATACAATGAGCCCGAGGATACCACAGTAAGAAGGGACAAGATAATAACAGGTAAAGAGTTATACACTGGCTAGAAGACACAGTCGGGCATATGGTGACATATGGTACAGGGCATGGCCACACCTTCTAAGTTAACTGATATGAAAACAACAAAAGTAGTATCAAAACAATCACAAAGTACTGGGAACAATCAAAGCCAGCCATAGCATTAGCACTTTATGCTTGAGGACTTTGTGAGATAAGAACTAGTAATGCTGGATCCTCTGGTCTAAAGATACTTCCCACAGGGAAGAACCAACCTGGGCCAACCCAGGGACAGAATGGCACAGTCCAAAGCAATAAAGAAGCTGCCACTATGAGGGAATCTGAGCACAACTCTACATAGAGAAACCCTACCCCGTAACAGGCTCCCTAAGCTTGCAAGAACTGTTGATGCTCAGATGACAGGGACTTCTGCGACTCTGAATTCATTCTCTAAGATGTGCGTGCCTCAAGCTTCAGACTACTGGGCTAAAGTGGCAGAGGGCAGATTTGGATCTGGAAACACAACGAGAAACAATCTATGGAGAACTTAGGAAGCAAGGAAGCACTAAGAAGTGAGCCCTGGTATCTGAATGAAAACTTCAGATTCTTGGTTGTGGCAGCTAATCTTTCTTGTCAACTTGGCTGTGGACGTGGAGTGACTTAGGACACATACTGCTCTGCCTGTGTGTCTGTGAGAGTACTTCTAAAAAGACTTCACTGCAGACGGAAGACCCACCCTGAGGACAGACAGCACCACCCAAGGACTAGTTAGTCTCTATTTAAAAGAAAAGTGTTCTTTAGTAAACACAAAGCAAGAGACAGAAAGCAGAAAACATAACTAACATGGAGTCATTCTACATAAGCTCAGGAGACATTTAGAACCAAAATAACCAAACCTTTAATTTAAGTAGTATTTAGAAAATCTGCAAGTATTTGCAACTCAAACAACATCCTTGTAAGTAACAGCCTGGTGAAGAAAATTAGAAAAAGTCTGACTGACTATAAACCAAGCTGGGCATGGTAGTGAACACCTAGCACATTGGTGGCTGGGACGAGACTGCCTTCAGCTTACATTTCAAGTATAGGCCAGCAAACATTACACACAAGGCCCCTTCTCAAAAGGAAAACAACAACAACTTAGGCTTAGGATGTAGCTCGGGTGGTAGCATGCCTGCCTACCGTGCACAAAGGAGGTAGAAAAGGAGGATCAGACGTTTAAGGGCTTTGGCTATGCAGTAAATTATAAACTAGCTGTGGATATATGAGACCCTGTCTCAAAGCAACACACACACACACACACACACACAAATTCTAGCCCCTGTGTATGTATGTGTACGTATGAAGAAAAGGTCAAAACTTGTGAAGTGTATAGCAGCAGTACTTAAGGTAAAACAGTTTTTAAAGATCCCCAGCCTTCTTTAAAAGGAAGAAGAACTAACAACCTAGTTGGACATGATGACACACACCTGTAATTCCAGCAGTCCCGAAGCAGAGGCAGGAGGATTGGAAGGTCAAGACCACTTGGGCTACAAGAGACCCTGTCTGAAAACAGCAGAAACAATAAATGTCCTTCCCACTTCAACCACACCAATGATCCAAGCTTCTGCTTTAAGAATTAACAAATACCTTTCTGGCAATGATGCCTTCCCTGAGAGAACATGCTTTTGAAAAGACTCGCCCTCCTCCCTCTCCAGGAGAGGAGAAGAAACACAAGAAGAGCACCTGCTGCAGAGCCCAAACTCCTACTTCAGGCGACATGCTCAGGATGCTGTACCCATGCACAAACAGCAATCTTGTGTGCGGCTGCCTTTCTGTTCTGTCAGCCTGCATGGGAAAAGTAAGGCTAACAGGAAGACTCTCCTGCAGGAGAAAGAAGCCCTGAAAGCACTCTGATTCAAGAGCAGTGGGAACCACCCTAAAAAGTTAATTTTGTGTTTATAAAACTAACGAACCAGATAAAACAAAAAAAAACCCCAAACTGTGTTCCAAGTAATTATAGAGAAGGAAATCTTGTGAGAGCAAATGTAAGACAAACTATAGAGAAATACATGGCAGGAAATCTGGTTCTTCGACACTGTTAGTAGTAAAACTCTAAACTAACCAAGGAAAGAAGACTAACTATTACCACAACCCGAGAAGCCAGCTTTAGATGTCCTTCAGATACAAAGGAAGAACAACATTACGCCAATGAATTAGGCGAGATAGATGCAATTTCTTCAATAATGTGCATTAATAAAACACACAAAAATTGAAAACTTGGGCAACATTACAATAAAGAAATCAAACTCATGATTTAAAACTGCCTAAGCAGAAAATCCCAGGGCCAAACAGCTTCATTGCTGGATTTTATCATGACTTACGAGAGAACATCTGAAACATGCTGTTATGGAAGAGAACCTGGCCGGGCAGCTGCTCAGTGACGAGCCCGAGACCTCTGTCAGTCCCCAGCCCCATTTCCTACCCCTACCAAAGGAGTAAACAGTACACTTTCTCATTTAGGACGTTACGGCTATGTGACATCAAAACTCAAAAAAGATTTCCAAGAATGCTGAAAATATTCCGACGGACATCAACAAAAATTTCTTAGTAATTTATTAGCATGTCAAATGGTATAAAAAATAACATAATATCTCCTTAACAAATGGAGTTTAACACTTGAAAAGTCAATCAGTATTATGCTCACATTATAAAGGGGGAAAACCGTATGATCTTGAAGTAAAAAAAGCATTTGCTAAATTACAATATTCATTCACTACAAAACCTAGCAATGCATAAATAGATATGATCTTTCTTAACTGAGAAATGTATTCAAAGAAACCACTAGTTAGTATTAAAATTTAGTGGCTAAAGACCAGAAGTCATAAGCCAGTCGATGTGGTACTGGGGCTGAAACGTGGGGCCTCAGAAGAGCAGCAAGCTTTCTTAACTGCTCAATCATCTCGCCCCACTGCCCTCAGAGGGAAGGCTATACGCACAGAGCATCAGGGTTTATTTGTTTCCTCTGTGTTTGTGTGAACACGTGAGCACCGTGGCACACACGCACATGTGGACAGAGTGACAGCTTGTAAGAAGAATTGGTTCTGTCCACCATGTGGCTCTAGGCATGGCTTGGCAGCAAGTGTCTTCACCTGACAAGCCATCATGCCTGGGCTAGGGAATGTTAGTGGATCCTCCATTTTATTTTCTTTTTCTTGTGTAACCTTACTAGACATATAAAGCCAGTCTCCCATGTTTGCATTAAAAGAATCAGAACACTGCTCTCCATACAGTGAGGGTTGATTTTAATTACTTTGCTTCTTGGCAATTTCTTCTTCATCACCGACTTCATCTTCAGTGACCTCAGACCCGGTGGTGTACTCTTCCTCTTCTGAGAACAACGACTGCTGTTTCTAGATACAGAGAAAGACTCATCTCTTACAAATTCCACGTTACCGTCACACACAGATTCCTAAGAACACATTTAGTAAAGCGGGGCTGGAGACCTGGCTCAGCACTTATGCATGGGTCCTGCTCTCCTGAAGGACACTGGTGGTGGTCCAGCATCCACATCAGTGTCTCAGTCATCACCACCCATAACCTGAGCTCCTCAGTATCCAAGGCCTCTGGCCTCTGTGGGCACTCATGCATGGCACACACAGACACACCGACAAAGGAAAAGAAATACCTAAAAATGGTATGGTAATGTCAACACTTGGGAGCCAAAACAGAAGTATGGTAAACTTATTCTACACACTGGAGAATATGCCAAAAAACCAAAAAACCACACATATAAACCAGTTCTACACGCCAGCGATCCCAGCACTGGGAAGGTAGAGGCGGGAGGATCAGAGTTCAGTCATTAGTAGCTACACACAAGTTCGGGGCCAGCCCGGGCAACATGAAATTATCTGAGAAGCTAAATAGCAAACGAAACGAAATGAACCCCCCCTCAAAAGAGCTTATTATCAGACTCAATGTGATTTAGTCACATTTACACGCTTGATTATGCAGTATGTGGACAGAGATGAGAAGAGCTCAGAGAAGCTTCCAGGAGTCCCTTCTCCTCCCCACCTTATGGGTGCCAGGGATTACACTCAGGTCTTCAGGCTTGGGGGCAAGCACCCTTAACTGCTATGCCACCTCACAGCCCCTAAAAGTGACTTAACAGTGACTTTAAAAAGTCTTTAAACCAAGGCCTAGAGTGATGGCTCAGTGCATAAGACCATTTGCTGCTCTTGCAAAGGACTACAGTTAATGTTCCAAGACTCAGGGCAGGCGGATCACAACGGCTGGCAACTCCAGCTCCAGGGGTTCTGATACCCTCTTCTGGCTTCAAGGGCACCCTGACGCTGGTGGCACACATCCATCTTTTTAAGTCTTTTAACCAGAATCTTGCCTCTGCCTTCCAAATTGTGGGACTACAGGCCTGAGTCACCACACCAGGGTGCATGTTTTTCTTAAATAATCTATGGCATTTTCTCCAGTGCAAAACTGGAAAGGGTGACAAGAAGGACAAACATTTAACCGCTGTTTGTAAAATAAGATGCTAAGATTTCATTATCAAACTTCAATGCAGAAGCAGGAAGTCCACAGAAGTTGAATCCAGTGGCTCACTTACCAACTGCAGAGTCCAGTTTTTCAGCGACAAGAACTACAGGGCAGAGGAGCAGTAGTTAGCAATCCTGCATGGCAGTGCTTGATTTTCACATGGTTACAAGTTACACTTTCAGCTTTAACTAAGTTAAAACTTAGGCTGAAAATATCTTAGTCTAATAGGTCAGTCTTTATACCAACGCCAGTGAGTCTATAGAAAAGAAAGACGCCCGTTTTCACTGCTGGCAGGAGCTTACACTTGTGCAGCCACTATGAAACCCAGTATGGAGGGTCCTTAACAAACAGAAACTAGAACTGCCACATGACCCAGCAGAAGCACGCTGTGTCCACACCCAACCAGCTCCAACTCAACACGTTACAAGATAGTCATTATTCGTGCTTATTGTTGTACTATTCACAAAAACCAGGAAACAGATCCAGACTAGATATCTATCAACAAATGACTGGGTAAATAACATATGGCACATACACATGGGATTTTATGGAGCCTTAGGGAAAATGGCACCTGCAGGAGAATGGCTGCAACTGGAAATCACTATGCTAAGTGAAATAAATCAAGCTTAGAAAGACAAATGGTCCATATTTTATTGTATATATATGTAGAACCTAGGCTTCAAATTATACATATGCATATAAATGTATATAATGGATGTATTACATGGGTGTTTGTTGGTCAAGAAGCGGGAAATGGCAGCGCTGTGTTGAAGGCTGTGTGTGTCTTCCTAGAGACGTCCGGCTGTTCCTGCACTCTTATCAGGAGGTCTGTGTGCTCTTATGTTAGTGTGTGCAATCTCTCACTTTGGCCCTCTGTGTACTGCTCCCCACTCTATCTCCTCACTGTCTCCTTTCAACGGCCTCTCCTCTCCTGTCTTCTCTTCCCCTCCCTTCTTTCTGCTGTCTCCTGTCTCTTCACTGTTCTTTGCTTTCTCTCCTTCTCTTCTTCTGCTGTCTCCTCTCTACCTCACCTCTCATCTTTCTGTTTAATCTGTTTTCTTCCCGTCCCTGCTCTTTCTCCACCCTTTCATGCCCGTCTCTCCTGCCAGCCTTCCTCTCTGCTCTCTCTCCTCTCAGTCTCTCTCCTGTCTACCTTTCTCACACTCCATTTCCCCTAACACTCTCTCAAGGTCTCTCTCCACACTCATCTTCTGCTCACTTCTCTCTCACGCTCTCTCCCTCTCCTTCCGCCCTGGGACCAGCAGGCATGCATCTCGCCTGAGAACAATCCTGCTCCTCCAGTGCGCTGATAGTTGTGTATAAAATGGAGGACCTGCTTCTCCCCTTAGAGGTGCTCCCCCTCACAGTCTCTCCTCACTCGCCTCTTGCCTCCCCCCATCTCCCCATTCTCTCTCCTTTTTGCCTTCTCTGTCCTGTCCCTCTCACTTTCTCTGCCCTCCATCTCTCTCTCTTCTCCTCCCTCTGCCCTGCTGAGTGTTGAGAGTGCACCTCACCTGAGAGCACCCCTGTCTTCCCACGGACGTGCCTGGGAAGCTGCTTCTGTGCTTACAGTAGTGCACAGAATGACCACTGTGCCACCTCCCGCTGCTCTGTCCCGCTCTTCTCTTCCTTTGTTCTCTCTTCTATCTATGTCTCCTCTCTCCTCCCCCCCAGGCTTTCCCTTTCTCATGTGTATCCTCTATTTCTGTCACACCTCACGCTTGTATTTATTATACATTATGTAGTGCACATGAGACTCCTAAATCACTAATCAGCTAGCACTGGTGCAGCTGTCAGAGTTTTTCAGAGTTTCACTTTCTCACGTAAATTCTGCCTCCTCCATCAAAGGCCATGCTAACAATTGCCGTGGGCATGCATAACAAAAATCAACTCAATCAAAAGGAATCAACGCTATTCTGTTCACCCTTAACTTTTTTCAATTTCAAGCTCTTGAAAAATGAAACACATTTCATACCAAAATATAGAACAAGCAGGGAACAAAGTATGCACTTACATTTTCTTCATCTCTCAATTCATTATTTGTCCATAATAGAAACCCTGAAGGGTTTTTTTTATACAAAACTTTGTCAGTTATCAATTAATTGAAGTCATATATTATATTACTTATCACTCTTTACAGTTTTATTCACTCAGCATACAACTGTATTATGACTGGATAATCAGTTCAATTTCAATTTAAACGTACTAGGTGCCTGTCAAGGATAAAATGCGTCAGTAGTCTCCTGTACACGGTAAACTGAACCCTTACTCACAGCATTGAGCTCCCCAGTTTTGGAGCCCCACGGTGCACTCGGTTCTAGTGAAATTTCATATTCCAGGCCCGTTTCATCACAGGAGCCAAACCCAGGGTCACTTAAACGAAGAAGACATTTTTACAGAGACATTCAATTTTGTAACGGTTTACAGGAGGGGCTAGAGCACTTGCTACTCTTGTGGAGAAACCTGGTTTGGTTCCTAGCACCCACACTGTGCCTCACAGCCACCTGTCATTCCAGCTCCAGGGAAATGTGACACCTTTCTGGCTTCCCTAGGCACTGCACAAACAGTGCTCTGACACACATATGGACTACTTTGTTATTGCAAATATTCCTAATAGCTTGGTTTTTTTTTTTTTTTTTTTGAGACAGGGTCTTTCTGTGTAGCCATGGCTGACCTGGAACTCACTCTGTAGACCAGGCTGGCCCTAAACGCTGAGATTAGTTGCCCCTGCCTCTTTTATTGTTATCTCTTTCTATGGCTGGCAATATTTATGCTTTTAATATGTTTAGTAATTACTCTGGCAGATCATCCCATAAAAGGCACGCTGTAACATAGGAAAACCCTATCTGCCAGGTGGTAGGTGGAAATAAGGCTGGTAGACTGCGTTTGCCCTTTGAAAAGCCTCCTTAGAGTCTTCTAGCCCAATTGACAGTTGTTGGAGGTACAAACTCACAAAAGTGACTGCAAAAATGACTGAATTTAAGAGTTGCAAGTTCAGAACGATGGTCTAGCTGCCAACGTCTTCCCTATTTGTGTCAATCAAGTATTTAACAAGTTCTTGGCACCAGGAAGGCTCACTGGAGGAAGGCTTGTTCAGCATGCTTGAGGCCCAAGAAATGGTGTGATGATGGTGTGAGACCAGGTTGGGGTGGGGTTAAGAAAAGTAAGGAAAGAACTCAAAAGTTTTAAAAATTGGGCTTAAGATCTCAACATTTTTAGTTTCTAGGTTCTTTTTGTTAAATTTTTCCACACCTTGGACTTCCTGTAGTTTTATATTTAATCTGCCAGATAAAACTGTTTTTTTAGGGGGGGGTAAAGGCATCGTAATTTCAGTGAGACTTTCTTTCCCTCCTACCTGACCCCCCTGCTGATAACTTTTATGTCAACACAAGCTAACGTCATCTGAGAGGAGGGAGCTTCAATTTAAGAAAAAATTCTCTATAAGATCAGGCTGCAGCCAAGCTCTTAAGGCATTTTCTTAATTAGTGATTGATGGTGGAGGGCCCAGTCCACTGTGTGTGGAGCCATCCCTAGGCTGGTGGTCCTGGGTGCCATAAGAAAGCTGGCAGAGCCAGCCATGATGAGCAAGCCAGAAAAGAGCACTCCTCACGGCCTCTGTGTCAGCTCCTGCTTGCAGATTCTTGCCCTCCCTGAGTTCTTGTCCTGGCAGCCTTCCTTCAGTGATAGACTACAGTGTGGAAGAGTAAGCCACATAAATAAACCCTTTCCTCCCCAACTTGTTTTTGGTCATGTTGTTTCACTACAGCAATAGAAACCCAGAATCAATGCTGGGGTCAAACCAGGTCCTTGCACACGGTAAACAGCTGTTGTACCTCCAAGCTATATCCCTGGCCCTTCAGTTCAGGCTCTGAAATCCCAATTGTCTGAGGACTGACAGTATTCACATGGGAAAACACTTGGAGACAGTGGGTCATGAAATGGAAGCCACTGAATAAAGCTGAAAAGCAGTGTTCTTTTTCCTCACCTAACTGCATCTTTTAAAAAAGGTACAACAATGACATCTTTGTGCTTGTGCAGATCATCCAGTATTCTAGCAGTTGAACAAGAAAGCAAATCATCATTTTCTCCTTGATCGTGAAGAAGAACCATGTGGTCCCTCACTTTACAGCCCTGTCAGACATAAGAGACACTGTTAGAGGTAGGTTCATTAGAAAAACAATCTTTTAAGAGATGCAGTGGTCAGCCATAAACGGGATGCCTATATTAATATGTCACATATACACACACCAAAGCTCAGGGAACATTATAGGAAAGAAGGCAGAAATGTAAGACAGGGAGAAGAAGTGCTGTGAAGTGCTGTTTTCTGGGCATAGCATGAATACTGCACTCAGGAACTCACAGTTGATGTGGTTACCTGTGTGTGGTGACTCAATAAGAATGGCCCCCATAGGCCATATGTTTGAATGCTTAGTCATCAGGAAATGGCACTACCTGAGAAGGATTAGGAGGTGTGGCCTTGTTAAAAAAAGTGTTTCGCTAGGGGTGGGCTTTGAGGTTTCAAAAGCCCAAGCCAGGCCCAGTCTCAGTCTCTTTCCCCTCTCTTCCTCCCTCTCTCCCCCGCCTCCCTGCTGCCTACAGATCCAGATGTAGAACTCTCAGCTCGTTCTCCAGCACCATGTTCCTGCTATGATGACAATGGACTAAACCTCTGCAAGTTCAATTAAATGCTTTCCTTTATAAGAGTTGCCTCGGTCACGGTGTCTCTTCACAGCAGTAGAACACTGACTAAGACACTTTGTAAGAGTAAGCCAACCTAAACTGTGGCACAGACAGGATAGATGATCTCTGGTTCCCCCCTTTACTGAAGAACGACTGGAGGTTGATAATTCTTAGGGGAGGGGGAATCACTCGTCTTGGAGAATGTGGCCACTGGTAGGAGTCCCACACACTCAAGCACATATGGGGAGTACTAACTGAACTGAGAGGTTTATCCAAAAAAGGAAGAAAAAACCAAGAACTTAGGAGGGGAACATGTTGAGGGCATATGAGGAGAGCTGGAGGGGAGAAGTGAAGGTTGATATGATAATACTTCATACCTATATTAAATTCTTAAGAATAAAAACATGTACAGATCATATTTATCTTTGCAATCAACATATTTTACACATTTTCCCTAAAGAAAAAAAAACACAGAAAAGAAGTTGAAACTTAAGTATATATCTGAATAAATACTTGAGATGATCACCATTCACATTAAGAAACAACACTGGTCAGATAGAGGCAGGTGGATTTCTGTGAGTTTGAGACTAGCCTGGTCTACAGAGCCAGTTCCAGGAAAGCCAGGGCTAAATGGGTGAACCCTGCCTCAAAAATAACAAAAACAACAACAAAAACAAAAAACAAAACAAAAAACCAACCAAACAAAAGAGCAACAACAACAAAAAGAAACAACACTGGGAGTCTAGATATATGGCTGGGTGGTTAAGGCACGTGTACTGTTTTCGCAGAATGTCTTAGGATTTCACTGCTGTGAAGAGACACCATGACCACGGCAACTCTTATAAATGACAACATTTAACTGGGGCTGCCTTACAGTTTCAGAGGTTTAGTCCACTATAACGGCAGGAAACATGGCAGTGTACAGATCATGGTGCTGGAGGAGCAGAGAGTTCTACATCTTGATCTGCAGGCAGCAAAAGGGAATTGTGTTCCACACTGGGCAGAGCTTGAACATATGTAGGAGAACTCAAGGCCCGCCCCCACAGTGACACACTTCCTCCAACAAGGCCACACCTCCTCATAGTGCCATTCCCAATGGCTAAGCATTCACACACATGAGTCTATAGGGGCTGCACCTATTCAAACCACCACACAGAGGAATAGAGTTCAACTATTAGCACACACACCAGGTAGCTCAGAGCCACCTATAACTCTAGCTCTGGATGATCCAGCATCGCTGGCCTCTGTGTCTCTGCACTCACATGCCTATAATTAACAAGAGACAACACTGGGGTGGAGAGAGTGCTCAAGCCACTGCCTGACGGCCTGACTTTGGTCCCTGGGGTCACCTGGTGGAAGGAGAGAACCCGCTCCTGTAAGTTGTCCTCTGACCTCTGACCCTCCCCCCGCCCCCACTCTGTGGCACGTGTGTGCTCAAAAATTTAATAACCGTTTAAAAAAAGGAAGCAGTACGTCTGTAACTCTTCCTGCTCCCATTCCATCTTATGCAACTGTCTTCTTCCGGTCAGACAGCCAGCCCTCTGTCCCATATTCCAATTCTGACAGTCACCTCTTTCTTTCTTTTATCCTTTTGCCTCTTGTTAGTATATGTCTAGACACTAGGGTTTAGTTTTGCCTTGCTTTCTTTAATTTTATGTATTCATGATTAAACCATGTTACCACATGTAATTGCAATATTTGCTTTAATGTATAGTTTTCTACTGTATGACTTAGGGTCTTTCTATGCAGACCTGGCTGTCCTGGAACTCACTATGAGTTTTCAGATCTCTCAAAATGCAGAGATCTGAGCATCTCTGCCTCCCTAGTGCTGGGATTAAAGGTGTGACCCACTATGCCTTGTTTACTTGTGCACCCTGAGGTGCAGCTTTAGGACAGACATGGAGCTGTGAGTGAGGAAGGGAAACTTGTTTAGTCAACCAGGTCATTTGAATCAACCATGGTGGTCAATGAGGTTGACACTTCACAGCCAGATGACTCACATCTGTGCATGGCTCAATCTTAGTGCATATTAGACTCTTTTCATCCTCTCATGAAATTTAAAATTCCAATGTTCAAAACATTATAAAAAATAGTGATTGGGCTGGTAAGATTATGTATATGTCAGACAGGCATACCATTTGTAACGTGCTGCAAAGCATGATGACCTAAATCTACTTCCTGGGAGCCACATGATGGAAGAGAGAACTGACTGTTGTCAAGTTGTCATCTAAATAAACAAGTGTGTCATGGCAACAGTGCCCCATCCCCAAATCAATGTAATTACTTTTAAAAATGTTAGTGATCAAGGAATCTAACATATAGTAATACTCAGATATCACATCAAGATTTATATAGCCGGGCAGTGGTGGCACACGCCTTTAATCCCAGCACTTGGGAGGCAGAGGCAGGTGGATTTCTGAGTTCGAGGTCAGCCTGGTCTACAGAGTGAGTTCCAGGACAGCCAGGGCTACACAGAGAAACCCTGTCTCGAAAAAAAGAAAAAGAAAAAAAAAAAACCCAAAAAAAGGAAAAAAAAAAGATTTATATGCAAGGATGTTCACTGTGACGCTATAATAGCACCAATTTTGGAAACAACGTAAATGTTCTTCCCTAGGAGAATGATTGAATATATTATGATATATGTCAAATAAAGTGACACAAAAAGAAACTTAAGTAAGCTACTGCATGAAAAAGGAAAATTAAAGACCACTGTAAGGGTGAGACTACAGTTTAGTAGTAGAGTACTTGCCTAGCACGTGAGGCTCTAAGTTCAAGTCTTAGCCTTGCAAAAAACAAATAAAAAAAGCCTTTTTGGACAGGGTATAGCTCAGTTGATAGAACGCTTGTCTAGCATACACAGAAAACTTGGTTCCTCCCTCAGAACTGTATGAACCAAGGGTGATGGCACAGGCCTGTAATCCCAGCACTCTGGACACAGAAGCAAAAAGATCACACATTCAAGACCATTCTTGGCTACCTAGCAAGTTGGGAGGCAGCCTGGAATAGGTGAGAACCTATCTTTAAAGGGGGGCTGGAAAGACGGCTCAGCCATTAAGAGCACTTGTTTCTCTTGCCAAAGAACCAAGTTCAGTTCTCAGAACCCAAATGGTGGTTTAAGACCATCCACAACTCAGTTTCAGGAGATCTGATGCCCTCTTTTGACCTTCATGGGTACCAGGACACACGTGGTATCCAGGCATATGTGCAGGCAAAACATGCATGCACACACATAAATAATTCTTAAAAAGAAGAAGAGTAGCATGGAGTATAACACATCCAGTACCAAAACCAACCTACCAAGCAAAAACCCTACCAATAATTTGTGCCTAAAATGTGTTTGTTTCTGAAAGCAGGGTCCTGTTCTGTAGCCCAGGCTAGACTGAACTTCACCATGTCGTTCAGGTTAGCCTTGAACTCTTGGCAATCTTCCCACTTTAGCCTCCTGAGTGCTAGGATTACAGGTGTGAGTCGACTTGCCTGGCTCACATAATTCTTGAAAAGAGAGGAAAAGGAGAAAAGAAACAAACAAAAAGATCTGGAGACCATGGTAACAGAGACCATGGAAGTATGGAGCAGGCTGGAGCAGGCTGGAGCAGGCTCAGGGTCATGTCCCCTTTAGCTCTGACCAACAAAACTTCTCTTTGCAGCACACTAAGGCGAATGCAGAGAACACGTGACTGTTCGATGGTCACCCTTAATTGGGAGATCCATACATTCAGAACAAGGTCCAAGAATGGAATCACGCAAGGGGAATTCTGAGTGCTTGTTAGAAAACTCCAAGAAAACAAGACAAGAGTCTTGAAGACTTTCTTCAAGACCACAGAAAGGTGATTGGAATGTGCTTTTGTGCCCCTCCCAGGTGTAGCAGACGGGAATGAGTTTGCTTTAAGATTCATGACAACTGGCTATTGTTAGTTGGTGATATGCCCCGGTTTCTGCACGTGCAGCTTGTCCTTGTGATTATGTACAACTTAAACTCACGAGAACTTAGCCAGGTAGCCTTTCTTAACTTTCACAGTATAAATTGTCGGATGATTTAAATAAACTTGACTACTGCATGAGATGACTCTGCCCCATTTTTAGGCTTCACTCTCCTAGGCCCAACCACCTCTAGAGCAGAAAACATAAACTCTCTTCTAAGGCTCAGGGAACACCAAGGAAGAGGAGACAGAACAGGAGAGCTGGGTGATGCCGAGGGAGACACTGTGCTACTCACGAACTCACAACAGCTGTGGCTGCCTGATAGGCTGGCACAAAACTCAACTTGTAGTAATATTCATAGATGGGAAGGGGCCAAGGGGGCCTGACCCTACGCAGAGGAGCTAATGGCAGTTGAGAGCTGCTGGAGGAGAGAAAAGCACCATCTTTAGTGATGCAGACACCCTTGAGTTATCCACGCTCCAGGATATAGTTTCAAAATAATGCCTGTGTGAGTGAGCTTGGTTGTATCTAGTGTGTCACAAACAAAAACCAACACAACACAGAAAGCATGACAGAGACTTCCTGGCAGACAGGTGGGAGACAGGAGAAGGTAAGTGTGGAGGGTGAGCGGATCTCCACATGTGTGAGATCACCAGGGTGAGACCGGGAAGCGAGCTGTGGACCAAGGGGGAAGTGGTGGGAAGAGATTTCTATGTCTCTCTTTACCTCTGTAGGTGCCTTTGTGGTTTCCAATGTGGATGTGGTTACACTTAGAAGGAAAAGGAGTTTACAAAGAAGTGCTATGGGCTGCTGAACTATAAAAGAGAATATTCAAAACTTACCTTCAGTTCCTCTGGCAGAAATAACTAGGTTCAGAGGGTTATTAATAACACTAAAAACCATGAAGGTGTGAGGGTGATAGGTGAGGACTAGGAGGAGCCGGAGGGAGACAGCGGTGCGTGGGTGTGACCAACGTACATTGTATAGACATATGAAACTTCCAAGGAATCAAAGATTCAAACAAATAAACAAACAAACAAGTTACCTTTGTGAGCTGAGTGGGATCAAATCGAAGAACCTTCTGGTTACAGCAGGGATAAATTCCAGTGCCCACAGAGTTTACTGAATTTACTGTGCTGGAGTAAACTACCACTTCTGAGTGATACTGACAGTGTGAGAATTCAATACAGAGGAAAGCCTGTGTAAAAGAAACATAAAAATTAGCAATTATCCCTACAATGGGATACATCTCAAGATACTTTTCTGAAGAGCGTGTACTGCATATTTCACTGTATGGAATGTATAGAAACAGCTCGTCTATAGAGGCGTCTAGTGATGAGCACTTGCCAGGTGGCAAACGCTCTGAGTGGGGGCACATACGCCTGAGGCTCTTTCTGAAGTGACTGGAAAAATGCTAAAACTGAATGGTGTACAGTCAGTGGTACTGACCGTGGGAATTCACTAAAATTAATGAATTACATAATAATGAACCTTATGGCCATGCACTTACATCCCAAAGAAGTTTTCAAACAATAAAACCAAAGATGCTTTACTGAAAACCCAGATGAGTAAAACTGATCTTAGTATAAACATCTAAGCTGACAAATAATTTTAAGAATTCCAGTGAAATATAAAATAATTTCACCTCACTTGGTTATTCCTTGACTTCTGTGATGATAAATACTTAGAATCAGTATTAATGAAAACTGTGACCTAACTTCCAGTCATTAAAGACAATAACTTGCCATGGTATGGTTATGAGATAGGTTTTAAACACACATGTAAGTTCATAAAAAACTTAAAGGCAAAACCAAAATTAACAATTAGTTTAACAACAAAGACAAATATCAAAACATGTTAACAAGACATGGAATGACTATGATGCTCATACACAGACAGCTAAGGAGTGCAAAGGGAGCCAGGACCTTCACAGAGTGGTAACTTAGGTTATTACACTGCTGTTCTAAGTGTAGGCAATCACTCAAGAGATCTAAGAGCCCATGCTTATGTGAAAACCCATATGGAAATTATTTATAGCAGTGGCTTTACAATGGCTCCAAACTGGAATCACTACAAATGTCTGTCAGCTGGTGAATTGTTAAGCATACTGTGTAACACATACAGCAGAGGCTACTTAGCCAACAAAAGGAAACAGATTCATGCAACACATTTAAATTCCAAATTCATTCTATTGAATGAAAGACTCTCTGCTTAGGTAGTCAATACTATATGATTCTATCTACATGCCTTTCTGGAAAGGGAGAAACTATAGACAGACGAGTTTCACAGTGACTGTCAACCATTAAGAAGGAGTTGGTTTAAAAAAATAGCAGCACAGGGAATGAATACTGGAAATGTGCTATGCCCTGATGGTAGTAACATCACTGTATGCCTCAACCTCACAAAGTGGATTGATCCTTCTCTCTAGAAGATGTGCTTCAATAAATCCAGTGCTAAAAAATGTTGGAACACAGGGAACACAATGAGTAGGATTTACATAGTCTGGCACTCCAAATGCTGAAGGTTTGGATGAACTGTTCTTCCTTCTCTCTACTGAAAATCAGGGAAGTAAAACTCTAAAGGGAGGGTGTTCATATGATTTTGATGTAGAGAACTTTGGATTTATGTAAGATTAATTAGGAACGACTGAATCTGTAAAAAGTTTTAAGTTCTTTCAAGAACTAACATACTTGTGCTTTTGCTAAAAATTCAAATTATTAAAGCCATGAACAAGGCTAGGAATACAGCTTGGTGTCACAGCCTGGAACAGCTAGAGACAATGCTAGTATAGGGATCAGGGAGAGGACAAAATGTTTTAAGAGATGCAGTTGTCACTAAGCACACCCGTAATAGCAGCACTAGGGAGGTGACACAGAGGGTCATAAGCTCAAAGCCAGCATAGGCTACATGGACACCTTGTCTCGAAAATCAAAACAACAGAAGGTCCAAAGGTGATCCTGAGTTTCTAATGGAATTTATGGCCCAACTGAGAAATAGTTTGGCTGGAAATAAGAGCAATAAAGATCATATGTGTATGTGTATGTGCACATACCTTGAGAACATGTGCACATACCTTGAGAACATGGATTAGATAACAAAGACTCTGTTGCCTTCCTGAAAATATGTGTTTCAGCAAGAAACATAAGAAAGGAGAAAGGGAAAAGCAGCAGCAGAAGTAAAGGCAGGTACAAACAAAGCAATGGCACTCTCCCCACTCATTTCTTTAAACCCTCACCTGGTAACACCTTGAACAAGTCAGCCAGTTGATTGTTCCCCACAAACGCCAATAAACGTCTCTCCAAGATTTTAATTCTTCAAAAAGACTATTCAAATATTCATGTACATCCCAGGTTTTATCTCTGGAGAGAAAGCCTCAATTATTACAAGCGAGAAATACAATCTGTTTTAACCAAATGTTTTGGCATTTGTGGCTCACTTCCAAGAATCCTCTTGAAGTGGTAAGTGTGGTGTTGACTACACTGAAAACCAGGTTCAGTTTCATGCAGACATTAACTTTGTGGGCAACAGAGGAAAGTAAGGAAAGGCTGGGTAGACACTCAGTTTGTTGGACTAAAATATTAGTAATCAGTTTGAACAGGCCAGCAGTTAAGAATCATGAGATGTTTGTTCATTACACTTTACTTTTAAAAACTGTTTATTGTATATGAATGTGAGTTTCCATGTGTACATGTGCCACACTGTGTGTGTGTGCGTGTGCATGTGTGGTGCACACACACAAATACACGTATAGGCCACAGGACAATCTGTGGGAATCAGTTTGCTCCTTCACCATTGTAGAGACTCTCTTGTACAATCGATGTATGGACGCACCATCTGTCAATAATATGCTGGTGGTCTACTAGATTAGGCATGAGATAGGAGGTGGGAGTTCTGGTACAGAGACATATTTCTGGGATAGAGTCAGGTGTGAGAGATTTGCCCCAAACTCTGAGGAGGACGGCAGCATGAGACTAAGGAGAGGCACTCATAAAATAGAACAAATGGGAAACTGAGTTATGAGCTAGCGGAAACGAGCCAAAGCTCTTGGCCTAGGCAATTATTCATAATAATTCCGTCTCAGAGTCATTAGTTCATGAACTTGGGTGCATGTGGAAAAGGCCACAGGTATACGCCATGGGGGCCTAGGGGTTAAATTCAGGTAACTAGGCTTAGTGGCAGGCACCTTTGCCTGACAAGTCATTTCATGAAGTCTGAGACTTTCACTTTAGCTGCACATGTTGCAAGGTGTGCTGTCATGATTAGTGCTTCTAAATACTTCAAGTATGTGATGGCCTATTACATTCTTTTAAAACTGTGTTTTAGTACTTGAGAAATATAGTATTACTAAATACTGTATTTCCTCAAT
This sequence comes from Rhynchomys soricoides, assembly GCA_019843965.1. Taxonomy (NCBI): domain Eukaryota; kingdom Metazoa; phylum Chordata; class Mammalia; order Rodentia; family Muridae; genus Rhynchomys; species Rhynchomys soricoides. The sequence continues at coordinate 6,445,416 of JADRCH010000073.1, read as the reverse complement.
ACTGTAGGTCTTCATTGTATACAGTTTAACATCGAGAAAAGACATAAACCACATTTGCCATGGTCATATATAATTGTAGTGTTTACTTATCTGAGTCAGATTATCTATCTATAGCTATGTATGTATATATGTATGCATGTATGTATGCATGTATGTCAGGTTCTTACTAGATAGCCCAGGCTGGCCTGGAACTTGCTACATAGCTCTGTGGGCCCTCGAAAAAGGAGATCCAAATGCCTGAGCCTCTGGAATGCTGGGATCGCAGGGATGGGCTAACACATCCAGCTTCTTTCTAAGATCCCATGTGAAACTTTAAAACCTTTTATTACTTTTGTGTGTAGTTCAGTAAGTAGTAATGTATAAATATGTTATGTGTAGTTCAGTAAGTAGTAATGTATACATATGTTATACCGGCCATACAGGCACATGTCTTAAAAATTATTTAAAGACAGTTTTTAAAAGTTAAGGCAGGATTGCACTCTACAGCCATGTTTACCTTGAACCAGCAGTAACTCTCCTCCATCACCTCCCCAACACTGGGTTCTAGGCATTGAGACACCGTGCCTGGCTTTAAAGACAACTGGTTTATTTAAAACATTGCTTCCTTTACCTTTTATTTTATGCATGAATATTCTGTCTGCATGCATGTCTGTGCACCAGGTTTATGTAGTACCCAAAGAGGTCAGCAGGGGGCATCAGATGTTCTCGAACTGGAGTTAACAGACAGTTGGGAGCTGCCATGTGGGAGCTAGGAATTGAACCTGGGTCTCCCGGAAGAGCAGTCAGTGCTCTTAACTGACCAAAAGGCAGTTTCTAGAATGTTTGTATCAACTGTTGCCTTGTAGAAGAATAAGTAGAACACCAAAAATAGATGTTGAAGTTAATGCCAATTTACTTTTCCCACTTACTGCTAATAATAGTTATTGCTGTTCGAATTGAAGTAATTTTCAAAATGCAAATATAGTCTCAAGACACATATGTATATATGTGTGTGTGTATATATATATACATGTATATATATATATACATGTATATATATATAAATGAACGATTCCATGTGCCTATAAGTAGTGAAAATCCTGCTATTACTTACTGAGAGAAAAATGAAACATTTTAAAGTTGACTATGGTATCAATACCAATGTAAAGTTAAGGGTTGTCTTGTATTTGTTTTTTAAATCTTTTTTTTTTTTTAGTTTATCTTTTAACAAATGATTTATTTTCATTTTTACGTTCACTGGTGTTCGGCCTGCATCTTTGCTGTGTGAAGATGTCATATCCCTAGAATGTGAGTCCCAGACAGTTGGGAGCTGCCATGTGTGTGCTGAGGATTGAACCCCAGTACTCTGGAAAGCAGCCAGTGCTCCTAATTTCTGAGCCATCTCTCCAGCCCCCCTGTATATCTATTTTAACGTTTCAAATATAATGCTTGAAGATTCTTTTCTGCTAAAAACAGTTGCACTGGTGTTATAGATGACAATGACCCGAACTGATCCTTCTGCCTTCATTTCTCAAGTTCTTGGATTATGCATGTAAGCCCCACTTGCTAAGTTACGTGTGTACGTGTGTATGTATATGTTCTGGATGTATGCATTCATGTGGTTATGGATTCTGAAAGCTATGTTGTATGTGTGGTTTACCGGTATTTGTGGGAGCACTTGGCTACATGCATGTGTGAAGGCCAGAGGACAGCGTCACCCTCCATCTGATGGTCTGAGAAGGGAGTACCACAGAACCTGGAGCTCATGGGCTCCCCATCGAGCTTCAGGGAGCCGTCACCCCCAACCTTTGTGTTATAAGCATGTGCTGCCACAATCATCTTTGTATGTGGGTGCTAGGAATCCAAACTCAGGTCTTCATGCTTGTACAGCAAGCGCTGCATGCACTGGACCATCTTTTCAGTCCATTTATACATTTTTAATACAGAAAAAGAATCATGTAGAAGCAACAGTTAATATTTTAGTGACTATGTTCTTTAAATGTGTTTTACAAAAATATACCTAGGCTGGTCCTGAACACCATATAGCCAAGTATGACTTTGATTTTCTGTGATCATCTTGCCTCCACATCCAGGTATGGAGATGACATCTCCAGGGCTCGGTCACTCTGCAAATCTGGGACAGCATGTTGGGAGCTGGACGCAGATGCTTAAATCCCAATGCTTCCAGGAAGAAGTTTGGAAAGAAAAAGTGACACTGCAAGCCGTGCCAACCAAGCAGATGGTAGATGGCTGCTGAGGAAGCCTAGAGTATCAAGCCCAGCCTGCCCTGAAGCCATCTAGACAGAAGCAGTGGGCCTAGCTCTCCTGACTGCCGGAGACTCGGTTGTGTTGGGTTGCAGAGCAACATGGTTGTCCTGCCTATGAACATTAGGAGTCAGACTCTGCCATGGCTAGGGGAGAGTGAACAGAAAGGCGGGGTCCTGCCGCCTTGAGGTGTACTAAGAAGCGCTTTCGGGGGCTGGAGCTATGTATGGCTCAGCAGTTAGGAGCGTGCACTGTTCTCGGACAGGACCTGGGCTTGATCCCAAGTACTCATGCATGCCAGCTCCAGGGGATTTGATGCCTTTGATCTCTGAGGGCACCCACACTCATGTGCACACGAGTGGTTTTTAAAAAGAACTAATTTGCCATCATTTGTATAGCTATATGGCTGTACTTTAGCTTGTTCAGTCATTTGGATTTCTTGGAAAGAGGGCAGCTAGTTCATATATTATATAGTAAATGAGTGACCTTGTTAAGCACTTTCATTGACTCAATAACACCTCTTTGTAAACATTCCTAACGACAGGGTGTTATCGAGGAACCTGTGTATCTTGAAAGTTTCTGCTCTTCTGAGATATTTCACCAACTCAGAATATAAGCATGATATGTATTATATACTGATAAAGTATAACAAATAGATGCAGGATAGATTATAAACTCCAACCTTAATGTTTCAGTCATCAAGAATAAACTGAAAATAAATTTAGTTCTCTTATAAAATCCAATAGAAATAGATAATAAAAATGTTAGTGATAAGTCACTTTAATGGTACTGACCAGAATATTTTAAGACTAATATATAATAATTTGTAACATTTTGAAGTTTTAGGACAGTATGAAACTCACCTAGTAAATACAATGTAGCTTTTACAATAACTTTGTTTTGAAAGCAGCAGTTTTCTAAGTCAAAGTTAGAATTACACTCAGGTGCTGTCCTGTTGCTTATAGCAGTAGTTACACAGGATGTGTGTGGTGCTGCCTGCATCTAATTCTGACACTTGGAGGTAAGAAGACATTAAGCTCAAAGGTAGTTTAGACTATACAGCAAATAAGACTTTGTCTCTATAATCCAGAAAATTCAGTTACATTTTTGTAAGTACTCTTGAAATTCCCACACAAAACCTGTATTTAGTCTTCACCACACCTTATGTGGACGTAGATAATATTTCCATGTCGATCCACATTGATTTTTCCAGGGATGCAAGGAATTCTTCTTTCTGTTTCTCTGGTTAAAAGTTTCTTACACAAACAGCATCTATAACAAAAAGGAAATGCTAAAAAAACACTCAAGAAAAGAGTTTAATGTAGCAAATAATATAGCTATATTATATAGCATACCAGGAAAAACATGTTACCGATAGAGTGTCGCTGCATTGTTTCGAGAATCTGGATTGAAGGATTCAGGATCAAACAATCTTTCAATCTTCTTACAAAACAGCTTACTATTGAAAACAAATGACAGATAAATTAAATGTCTATATTTAATATCTTAAAGTTTGTGGTCCCCCTCCCTTCCTTCCGTGTGTGTGTGTGTGTGTGTGTGTGTGTGTGTGTGTGTGTAAACTTTGTTTTCTCATCTATAACATATGGCTAGTGGCGCCAGCAGGTGGCCAAGAAAATAAAAGCAAAAGAGCGGCCGACTCCCAAAGGTTATTTTCTGACAGTGTCAGGTGCCCCTACCTACTCTAATGGAACATCAAACAAAAATCAAATAAAAATAATAAAATATGGCTAATCATTACAGGCTCATAAGGTTTTAATTGTGTTTTAAATAATGCCAGGTATAGTATTAAGAAATAAATGGTAAATGCTTATTAAGCATAATATAACTGAGCTTGACATCTCCTACATGTGTCCTTCCCATCACCATTTTCCTCAGGGTAACTTTTCCTTTGTTGATCTTAAAGACCACATATGAATTTTGAATTCTATTCCCATTTTCAAGTATGTTCTTAGGTAATTTCATTACATATCATTCCCGTAAGGGCTGAATTCTTGGATAATACTCTTCATTATCAATTTCTCTTTCTTTTAATGGACCATCCTGATTAGCACATTAAAAAAAACTAGTACCATCTTTAAAAAACTCCTCTCTTGAGCCCATTTACCCAATAAACTGCCAATCTCTTTCTTTTTCTAAGCAACCATTCAGAGCAAACATGTGGACACCTACACGCAGGGTGCCCGGCTCCTCTGTGCATGCCTGTGTTCCACGCTGTTCTCAGTCACTTTCCCCTTTTAAGTCACCTTACCTTCCTTTCTGGTTCACTGGCTTTTTTTAAGTGCCCCTGCTTCTACTTCTCTGTCAAACCTTTAACTAATGAGTAGCCTTTGTTACTACTCTCTTGGTAACAGAAAATAAATTAGAATAGCATTTATGATAACAATGAGACACAGCTAAACAGGGAATTCTCAACTGAGGAAACTCAAATGGCTGAGAAGCACCTAAAGTAATATTCAACATCCTTAGTCATCAGGAAAATGCAAATCAAAACAACCCTAAGATTTCACCCCACACCAGTCAGAATGGCTGAGATCAAAAACTTAGGTGACAGCAGATGTTGGCGAGGATGTGGAGAAAGAGAAACATTCCTCGATTGCTGGTGGGAATACAAGCTGGTACAACCTCTCTGGAAATCAGTTTGATGGTTCCTCAGAAAACTGGACATAATACTACCTGAGGACCCAGCTATACCACTCCTGGGCATATACCCAGAAGATGCTCCAACATGTAATAAAGACACATGTTCCACTATGTTCACAGCAGCCATATTTATAATAGCCAGAAGCTGGAAACAACCCAGATGTCCTTCAATAGATAATGTGGTAGATTTACACAGTGGACTACTACTCAGCTATTAAAAACAATGGCTTTGGGCTGGAGAGATGGCTCAGTAGTTAAGAGCACTGATTGCTCTTCCAGAGGTCCTGAGTTCAATTCCTAGCAACCACATGGTGGCTCACAACCATCTGTCATGGGATCCGATGCCCTCTTCTGGTGTGTCTGAAGACAGCCACAGTGTACTCACGTACATAAATAAATAATTTTAAAAAACAACTTCATGAAATTTGCAGGCAAATGGATGGAACTTGAAAACATCATCCTGAGTGAGGTAACCCAGTCACAAAAGAACATACATGGTATAGACTCACTGATAAGTGGATATTACCCCAAAAGCTCGGAATACCCAAGATACAATTCACAGACCACATGAAGCTCAAGAAGAAGGAAGACCAAAGTCAGTCCTTCTTAGAAGGGGAAACAAAATATTCAAGAGGGGAAATAAGGAGACAAAGTGTGGAGCGGAGACTGAAGGGAAGGCCACCCAGAGACTGCCCCGCCTGGGGATCCATCCCATATAGAGACACCAAACCCAGACACCGTTGTGGATGCCAAGAAGTGTTTGCTGGAAGGAGCTTGATATGGCTGTCTCCTGAGAGGCTCTGCCAGAGCCTGACAAATACAGAGGTGGATGCTCGTAGCCAACCATTGGACTGAGCACAGGGTCCCCAATGGAGGAGTTAGAGAACGGACTGAAGGAGCTGAAGGGGTTTGCAACCCATTGAAGAACAACAATATCAACCAATCAACCCCCACCCCCCCAGAGCTCCCAGGGACTAAACCACCAACCAAAGAGTACACATGGAGGGACCCATGGCTCCAGCCACATATGTAGCAGAAGATGGCCTTGTCAGGCATCAATGGGAGGAGAGGCCCTTAGTCCTGGGAAGGCTCGATGCTCCACTGTAGGGGAATGCCAGGGCAGGGAGGTGGGAGTGGGTGGGTGGGTGGAGGAGCACGCTCACAGAAGCAGGGAGAGAGAGAATGGCACAGGGGCTTTCCGGAGGAGAAGCTGGGAAAGGGGATAACATTTGAAATGTAGACAAATAAAATATCCAATAAAAAAAAGGAAAAAAGAAAAGTCTTAAACAGGAATAAAAATAATAGCAATGAGAAATTAAATACCTAGGGATAAGTATGTAGAAAGTTATATAAGACTTGGTATTAATATTAAGATTCTAAAGCCGTGGCTGGAGAGATGGTACACACTGCTCCTGCAGAGGATCCCAGACTTGGTATTAATACTAAGATTCTAAAGCCGTGGCTGGAGAGATGGTGCACACTGCTCCTGCAGAGGATCCCAGACTTGGTATTAATACTAAGATTCTAAAGCCGTGGCTGGGGAGATGGTGCACACTGCTCCTGCAGAGGATCCCAGTTCGGATGCCAGAATTCTCTCTTGAGTGGCTCATAAACTCCTGCAACTCAGGGCAGGGGATCGGATGTCATCTTTTGGCACACAAGTATGTGTGTGTGCATGACACACACACTTTTTTGAAAAGATTCTAAAATCAATCCAAACTGATCTACAGGTTGAGAATTAATTTCCAGTCCCAAGTGGTTTGCATGTGTGTGAAAAAGAAGACGAGCAAGCCAATTATCAAACCTGTAGGGCAGTGCAAGGAACCCAAATAACCAGGTGGCAGCCTTGAGGACAAAGCTGGGGAGCTCAGGTTACTAAGTGCAGAAATTACTGTTGTTCTGCCTTAATTTAGACTAGAAGCTGTTGAGCTGGAGAGGTGGCTTAGCAGTAAGGGTGCACACTGTTCTTTCAAAGGACCTGAGTTTGGTTCTGGGCAGTTTACGACAGCTGCGTCACCAGCTCCCCAGAGATCCAATGCCCCTAACTTCCATAGGCACTTGCACTCATGTATACCCTCCAGGCAGAGGAAAATACACAATTACAACTAATAACAAGTAAATATTTTAGAGTCAGTGCTATTAACTGAAGAATGAGTAAGTTAACATTTTGTTATGAATGAAATGGACACAGCAACAGATCTCATCCAGTCACCTGACTACAGGTGATGACACTGCAGTTTTCTCAGTAAAGGTCTTTTAAATATATGATGCGCCATCAACTAGAATGTATTTGAAAATGAGCCTTCACTTCCTACTTCATCCTATACAAAAAAATTAATTCAGAGCGAAGAACAGAAACAGCAGATGTCTGCCCTACCTTAGGTAGGCAAAGACTTTTTGAACATGCCACCACAAAAAGCACTGACTGGTCTTCTGGAAATCTCACCCAGGCTCACTATTTCAAACTTCACTTATTCTTAAATCTCCATGTTAACAATGCTAGCCGCACTTAAACTCTAGATGAACACATCTGGCTGGTCCCCTGCTATTCCACCAGATACTCAAGAAGTACACTAATTCTGTAAGACCTAAAGCTGCCTCTTGGTTTACCTCACTGTATCTTCCTCTTTTTCCTCCTGCTCCTCCTCCTTGTCTTCCTCCTCCTGCTCCTCCTCTTCCTCCTCCTCCCCTCCTCCTCATCCTCCCCTGTGCTCCTCCCCTGTCCTCCTCCCCCCTCCTCCCCCCTCCTCTTCCTCCTCCCAATCATTCCTTATTCCATTAATGGCTGCTCAGATTGAAAACTTAGTAATTATCCTGCATCCTCTCTGTCCTTGCATTCTCCCATCACAAATCTGTCAAATCTTTTAAATTATGTAATGGAACTCAGTGGCCGCCTCACCACATCCACCTGAATACGAGCCTATCAGGTTCCACCAAATCACTACCTTTGCCCCTAACACATCTCCTTGCTTCTCCTACCTAGACTTTGTGTTTTCCACACATCTTAAAACAACCGCCCCCCCCCCCAAACCAAACCAAAACTCTGCTTCTGTCCACACCTAGACTAAGGTCTACTCTCCTGCTCTGACCTCGATGACCCCTGTATGTCATGGCTATTGCTGATCTCATATCATACCACTCTGCCCCCTTAAAATGAAGCCTTAATCCTAACACAGTTCATGACCACATGTTCATACGCTCATTATTCAAAGGCGCTACCAAAATGGTTCAACAGATAAAGTTAACTGTCACCAACCCTGATTAACTGATTTTGACCCCAGGAATCCACACTGTGGAAGGAGAAAATTGTTTCTGGTAAGTGGTCCCCTGACCTCCATGTTTGCTCTGGTGCACACACACACACACACACACACACACACACACCCCACAATGCATGCACGCACACACACACAAATAAAATGTAATAAAAAAATTTTAATCATTAAGATTTACCATCAGAGAAACCCGGTCTCAGGGAAAAAAAAAAAAGATTTACCATAAGCTTTTGGCTTTTTATTTAAAAGTAAAATAGAAATATACTGTTCATATATTTTAAAATAGAAATTTCACTAAAATTAAGTAAAAATGTACTTAATAAAATATAATAGATTTAAAATTTAAGTTTAAAGAATTACCTCCTAAACTTATCTTTTTTGTCTTTTAAGTCATCAATTTCATTGTGTGTGAAGAGATCAGCTATGCGTGTAAGAAGGTTTGCATTGATACAGTTCATGTTACACGGAGCAGCTATTATGGCATTCATATTTTTATGGCAATACTGAATACATTGTTCAACCTGAAAAACATAGAATAACAAATTTATTTTGAAAATCGTAACACAAATGATATTGTCAGAGTAATACCTTTCAAACATAAAATTCATGAAAAGTCTAACCCATATACATATATATATATATCTCCAGTAACTGGGTTTTGCCAATTTTGTACATGTATACTGTTAAATAGGTAAAATTTTAAAACACACATAGCTAAATTATTTAGAAGCAAACATACCCAAAAGAAGTAGATGGCAGGAAATAAGTCAAATTCAGGGCTGAAATCAACCAAACAGAAACAAAGAGAACTATACAAAGAATCAACAAAACCAAAAGATGGTTCTTTGAGAGAATCAACAAGATAGGTAACCTCTAGCCAAACTAACTAAAGGGCCCAGAGACAGTATCCAAACTAACAAAATCAGAAATGAAAAGGGAGACGTAACAACAGAAACTGAGGAAATCTTCATCAGATCTAACTACAAAAGCCTATCCTCAACACAACTGGAAAATCTGGATGAAATAGGTGATTTTCTAGACAGATACCACATACCACAGTTAAATCAAGAGCAGGTAAACCCTCTAAACAGGCCCATATCCCCTAAGGAAATAGAAGAAGTCATTAAAAACCAACCAACTAAAAAAGCCCAGGGCCAGATGGCTTTAGTGCAGAATTCTATCAGACCTTCAAAGAAGACCTGATACCAATACTCCTCAAACTATTCCATAAAATACAAACACCGCCTAACTCATTCTATGAAGCCACAGTTACTCTAATTCCTTTTACTTAAAACAACAATGTATTTTGAATGACTGTAGCAGATATAATTCTGAGTCCGTACACTACAGTGCATATTCAAATGACTTTTTACTTTGTTTTTATTTTATGTACATTAGTATTTTGTTTGCATGTATATCTGTGAAGATATCTTGTAATTATACAATTGAACTATAAATGAAAGACACAGAATAAAACATGCCTAAAAAGCTGGGCAGTGGTGGCACATGGCTTTAATACTAGCACTTGGGAGGCAGAAACAAGCAGATCTCTGAGGTGGAGGCCAGCCTGGTGTACAGACTGAGTTCCAGGACAGCCAGGGCTACACACACACAAAAAATCCTGTCTCGAAAAAAAACCGACCAAAACCAAAACCAACCAACCAACCAACCAACCATCACCACCACCACCACCACCACCAACAAGAAATCTAAAAAAGATTTAAATAATAAAACAATATATTCCAATTAATTCTTTTGTTAGTGATAGCACAAAAATCTTGGAATAAAATTGATTCTGTTTAGTCTCAAATTATACAATGGTTGCTCAATTATAGACGTAACATACAAAATGATACCCAGTAGTCTTAACTGATAAGTATCGTTACAAATGACACTCTTGAACTAACAACTATTTTGCTTTTTCTACATTCAAAGAAGGGAAAGCATTAGGTCAGCAAGGGGCTTAGATGTTTAAAATGAATACTTACTAATGAGTCCATCTTCAAGAACTCTGAAGAAATAAGGATTGAAATGACATTTCCTGGCTCTAATAAAAAGAAAGAGCATGAAATTTCCTTTTGATATTTAACTCAGCCTTCTCTTTTCATCATAAAAGAGTATGTTACTTTAATAAAAAGTTGATATACCTTGCTTATGAACTTAAGATTTAATGTTAAATCATAGGGTGTAGAGAGACTTGGGAAACTGTTCTTGAATTAGATTCACGTTAAGTATAAATACTCTAGCGTTAGATAATGACATACGAAAGTCACAGTGAGAAAAGTTAAACAATGATTAGTGACAGCATGAGGGAAGTTATGTCAATACGGCATTCAGTGCTGGTAAATAAATATTTAAATTTAAAAGACTCTGAAATGTAATAAAATGCTTACTGACAAAAAGCTGAAGTTACTGCCACAGGCACACAGATAGGGGAAGAAGGTAAATCTATCATCGCTGTGAAATATATTTAAGAAGAAAGAACCCAGCCATTTTCCATCATTCTGGCACTGATAATCATTCTAAACCCTTTGTAGCAGAACAATGGGTAAGTAATCCCAACAATGGGTAAGTAATCCCAACAATG
>JADRCH010000073.1:6416148-6434639 GCA_019843965.1 Rhynchomys soricoides | reverse complement strand
AACAATGGGTAAGTAATCCCAACAATGGGTAAGTAATCCCAACAATGGGTAAGTAATCCCAACAATGGGTGAGTAATTCCCAAGTAACAGCTCTAGTTAAAGGTTCTCAAGCTGGTGGGAAAGCTTCTTGGGAAATTGTTCTTGAGGATACACCATCCAATTAAGAACCAGTGGCTTAATTATAGGAGATTTAAGTAAGCACTCTCGTACCTTTCTTGGTTAAGATAAAGACTGCTTCTAGAAAAAAATTATATTTAGAGCTGTGACTATTTCTCTGACTTTTACTATATACACATGAATATGCTGCAGTAAACACATTTCTCTCTGTGTATGTGTGTATATAATCTTACTTTTTTTTTTTTACAACAGGCTACTATTCGCCACAAAAGAGGTATGTGCATACCACACATATATGAACATACATACACATATACACATATTCATGAGTACATAATCTGAAATCTGGTCTTTGGCATGAAGTTTTTAAAAGACAATGTTTGTTTTGGTATGTGGGTGCTTTGCATGTATATATGTCTGCACTGTGTCTATGCAGTTCCTGAGGAGAACAGACAGGGCACAGGGTCTCCTAAGACTGCAGTTACAGATGGCTGTGAACTCCACACTGGGAATCCAAACTATGTCCCAGAAGAGCAGACAACACTCTTAATCACAGAGCCATCTCTCCAGCCTGGCTCAAAATTTGACTTAATCTTAGAATTAGAATTTTTATTTAAAACATTTTTATTTAGAAATCTTTCCCACTAGTTTTGTCATTATATTATCATAAAATTTTATAAATCTTTTCAATACTGTAAGCATATTAATAGGAGATTTTTGCTTGCAGTGCTAAGAATTGACCCAAGTCCTCATGAATGCGAGGTGAACATCTACCACTGAGCTGTACTCCCAAACTCTATTATGTGTTTGATAATATTCTGATATTGCTATTCTAGTACATAGATTGTATTATTTCCTAAATAAATCTATGCTCATTGAAAGGTTACTTATTAGTTATTCTTTTATCAATTAATATCTTAACATGCAAAATAGTGGGTCTAATGTCTCTTAACCGTTATCTCATTATCATCAAGAACACTGTTTCTCAAATTCTTAGTTTCAAGACTTCTTTACAATCTTAAATACTGAGACTCCTAAACAGCTTGCTTATGTACTCATAGGTATCAGTACCCACCATATTAGAAATTATGTAAGGAGAGAAATTGTTAGAAGTCAGTTTTAAAATACAATAATCCTATTAATTGGGCAGTAGAGATGGCTCAGCAGTTAAGAGCACTGACTGCTCTTCCAGAGGTCCTAAGTTCAATTCCCAGCAACCACAGTGTGGCTCACAACCATCTGTAATGGGATCTGTTGCCCTCTTCTGGTGTGTCTGAAGACAGCTACAGTGTACTCATATAAATAAAATAAATCTCTAAAAAAACAAAATGTTCCCACTAGATTTAAAAAAATCCTATTAATTGTAAACATATTTTTGTGAAAAGTATCTTCAAAATGAAAAAGACACAGTGAGTGACACTGAATGATTTTTCTGTGAATCTCTTCAATGTCTAACTCAACTGACTTTGGAATTCTCATATCTGCTTCTTTTATTCTTCCTGAGACAGAGTCTCACTCTGTAGCCCAGGCTGGCCTTGAACTCACGGCAATACTCCTGTCTCAGCATCCCATGTGCTGGAATTATAAGCATGAGCCACCATGTCTGGCTTCATATCAGCTTCTTCTGCATTCAATTTGAGTGTAGACTGCTTTTGGTTGTTAAGCTAAGACGTGACAAATAGTATTTTCTTGACGGTTGAGTGTAACAGAATCTGAATCCTTAATAAACTTCTACTTTGCTCAGTGACTCATCTCTCACTGTGAGGGAGTCATTAACCCATTACAGAATTTCCTTTTCAGATACTGCACAATTCTCATTTGGAAAAGGCTGGCTCACTGAGTGACAATGTTCTCAGTACTCAGAAACTTCATTATGAAGAGGTATTGAGAAGTCAGTGTGTTAATAAGACCAACAGTATTTCAGCAGAAAAGGTTTTGTGTATGGAGAAGCTGTCAGTAACACTGGAGAAGGCGAATTTCCCAAAACTGTAATTCTCACTTGAGAACTTGGCTTTTTATCACTCATAACACACACTATCAACCATTTTCTTTCACATGACTAGCTTATTTATATAAAAAAGTGTCAAGCACCTGCCTGAACAATCATAATTTATGAAAGTTTTTTTTCAAGTAAACAAGGTTTTCTACTTTTAAATGTCAGCTGGTTTAGCTCAAACTTAACTGTACCAATGATTTCCCTCAAGACAGCCATGTACTGGTATGCATCAGAAGTCTGGTACGCACTGCCAGTGTCCAAAAAGGATGAACACCCAAGGGCTGAGATTTAATAAAGTCATTTTTACTGCTTCATCAAGAATAAGTGGACCCCCCTTTTCCCCTTTCCTTTTTAAACTCTGAATACATGCTATGGAGAAAATGAGATTACGGTGTGCAGTCCTGCTTTGATCTGGGCTACAAAGCTCAACAATCTTGTACACCATTGCCACCTTTTCACACTCAAAAAAAAAACAAAAAACCTTGTGTAAATTTTGTTAACCTTGTAGGCCTTTTAAAGAATCTCTAGGATCCTTTCCAGGATGTATAAAGCATCAGTTTCTGTAATATGAGCATAAATATTAATTTTCAAATTAACTCCTACATCTCAGTTTGGACCTGAAACAGCCACCAGATGACACACAAATTTTACCACAAAATAAGCATCAGATTATTATTTTTTACCTAAAGTCGGAATCTCACAATCTTTACTCTCCTTACTGTTCCTTTTAACATATTTTATCAACCAGTTGAAAATGTGGACATCACAATGAACTGAAATGTCCACCTCTTCCCAGCGCTGGGCATCCATAGACAAATATTCAGCAAAATACTTCATTTCTGATATCAAAAGATCTCGTGGGCAAATAAAATCTTCTTTCAAGTTTTTTGCTTCGTCACACACATGGATCACCATGTTTAGCCTTCGTAAGAGAAAGTTACACAGAAATGAGATTGTTAGAACGTGGAGAGGCAAGAGCACCGGCATTTAGTGGGGGTTAGACAGCAGACAAAGATCCGTTTTACAGGGCTTGGCATTCAGGAGTTCTTGTGTCTTGTCTGTCTGATTGTCCTCCGATTGTGGTTAATTTTAGCAAGCTATCCACTCCATAAAGAAACTAAAACAAATTGTTACTAACGGACTAGGAGTTTAGACAGCGTAAGTTTTAGTTTTAGTTCAAGTTTTAGTCCCCATAGAGCAGGTCTTTGATTCTTGTGTAAGGACTAACACCCTTACACCTTTGGAAAAGAAAAAAAGTATCTAAAACAATTCAAATTTAAATCAAATTAAAAACCAATATCACTTACCTACTTTTAACATCAACAAAGTTTCGGTCCAGCATTCATGAAATATATATTAATGACTACAGATTTAAGTTTAGATAATGCATCTGAAAGTTTGCTTCGAAAATTAGATACTTCTTGAATTTACCTTCTTTAAAAGTGAACATTTTTCTAGGTATGGCTACTCATATGCATAATCCTAGGCATGGAACTGAAGTGATAGATTGCCATGAGCTGGATCCCAATGTGTATTATATACTGAGCATGGGCCATCCTAGGCTATAGAGTGAGATCCTGTGTCAAAAGTACAAAAGTCAACTAACAGAAAAAAAGTAGGGGTGGAGGATATAGCTCAGTTGGTGAAGTACATGGAAGCTCAACCCCCAGGGCCCACTTTAAAAAGCACAATAGAGCTGGGGAGATCCCGACCTGGCCACATCCAGCCCAGACAACCTGGAAAGTTCCAGGACAGAGACAACCTGTCTCCAAAAAAAAAAGGCAAGTAAGTAATGACAACCAAGGTTGCCTTCTGGCTTTTGCAAATGCACTGTAACATGCACAAACAAAACACAAAAACACAAAACACAAAAACCCCAAAACCAAAACCCCAATGTGCTGTCTTCCTGTCTACAAAAAGGAAATGAATAGGAAGGAATAAGTACTACAAATGTTACTTTGTGTTAAATTCAATTTTACAAATTCCAAATACATAATCAGTGTTTTACATACAACTGGGATATGATAAAAAAAAATTATAATCAAAATCAGGCCAAGAGGATGGCACAGCGGAAAGGGAGCTTGCTGCCAAGTCTGACGGCCTCAGTCTAATTCCTGGTGGGAGAAAACTGATTCCTACCAATCACCTCTGCCTGCCATATTCACTATGGGGCACAGTTCACAAGGGCACACTCAAGGCGAGCCTGGGAACCTGCTTAGACTCTGACTCAGAATGAATTTTAAAGGGTTGTAGCTACTGCTCAGTGGCTGGCTGCTTCCCCATCATGGACAGTAGTACCTAGGCTCAAGCCTCCACCCCAGGAAGAAAGGGAGGTTGGGGCTGGGGGAGGGGAGGAAGAAAGGTAGCTAGGCGGATAAGATGAATTTTGTCATATGTGAACTTTATATTAACAAAGCTGTCATAAACCTACCAAAACTAGAGGTACAGGAAGGATATTTTAGAGATGAGAAAGATGTTTTGTATATTCATTAGCTGATAGCTATATGGTGTACTGTTTGTCAAAACAAGTAATCAGTTACTGTGCATGCAACTTGTCTTATAAGAAATACACAGAACAATTCAAAATACCAAAAGCTGAAGCATACTGAAATACGTTCTGATTTTTAAATGTCTGCATAGCAATTATATTACAATAGGTGTAAAATATACATCTAATCTCATTAATAAACTTCAAGAACTAACTAATTACTTAAAAGATTTTTCTTTGGGCATTGAAATTTGCTTTCTGATGTTCTGTGTTACTAGATGTTATTTCTAATTTTTTTTAAATATGCCAATTAATTTTTAATGGAAAAAAAAACCCAAAATGTATAAACAACACAAGCAAGTAACGTGTTAGGTATTATTTTTGTTGTTCACACATAGATGATTCTGACTCCAGTGTTTCAGCAGTTGTGTAATGTAAACCTCTAAAGTATGGCAGCTGATGTACGGTAGCACCAACTGCGTACTATCAGGTAGAGGTAAGATCAGTATTAAATCTCATCAACAAACAACTAGCCTCCTACCCTTCAGATTCTCCAGTCTCTTCTCCAGCATTACGAGCAGTACAGTTCTCACTTTCTGAAGAACAATTCCTTGTGGCAGCTATACTATGTCTTCCTTAAATACAGAAACAGACACATACAAAAAAGGGGGAGGGGTTAGCATCTCTAGTCAAACTGGGTTTTACTTATGGAATGGTAACACGGTAAGCGCAGTTTCCAAAGCAGTTAGGGTGGTATTTGTCAGGTGGCATTTCTTGCTTTAATGTTAATATTTTAAAGGCAAATGGAAGGAACATAGACAATGCATCATAAACTGCTAATGTTATAGTGAACATTTTCAAAAGATTGTGATGTAGCATTCCAAACTAAGTCGAAGGTTCAAAAGCACAGCATAGCCTCTTCTTCCCGAAGTAAATTTCTATTTCAACATTCTGACAGATGTTGAAATGAAAGTAACTCATTCTGTGGGCTTCTAAAGCCTGTGACTTCCAAATGTAATTCCAGAAAACATCTCTTCAACCTTGTCACTGTGTCACTTGAATTTCTGTTAAGTGCGTAAGACTGGCTGTAAGAAAAAGACGATGTAAGAGATGAGCAGGATTCTCTACTGGTTTTGTTTTGTTTTAAAGTAGTCTGGCCCAGTAGCACATGCCTATATTCCCAGCAGTTGGGAAGCAGTGGGAGGTGGATCTCAGTGAGTTCTAGACCAGCTTGATTTACACAGTAAGTTTGGGGACAGCTAAGGCTACATAGAAAGATCCTATCTCAAAGCAAACTAACAAAAAAATAAATAAATAAAATAAATAAAGTTTTAAAGTGGCCATGGTGGTACATGTTTTCATCCTAGCATTTGGGAAGATCAGGAGCTCAAGATCACCTTCAGCTAGATAACAGGTTTGAGGCCAGCCTAGGCGACATGAAACTTTGTCACACACACACACACACACACACACACACACACGTAAAAGTAAAAAAACAGTACAGCTAGACTTACAAATGGGCTCTGATTTAGTTCTGGGAGAAGAAAGTCCACTACTATTCGTATACAAATAAACGATGAGCACAGGAGAGAAAATGAAATATAAATTTGCTACAAAACATCTATGTTAAATTCATTTCAAGTAAACAAATGAAAACTAGGAATATAGTTCAGCAGTAGAAGACTTGTTTAGCATGAGTGGGGTTATCCCCAGAACTGTACAGGTTGGGTGTGGTGACGTGTATTTGCAGTTAAGGTTTTTGAAAAACAACAAAGACAATGGGAATTTTTAACATTCACAAAGATAAAATACTAACAGATTTTTCCACAAGTGTTTGAATTAGCCTTTAAACAAAGAAAGGAAAGTTGGCTAGAACTTATAAAATGTAGACTTTTTATAAGGACAAGCACTACATTTTATTTTATAACGTTACCTGCTTTGGAAACTGTATCTTGATCAACGGGAGTCTCTTGAAAATCTCCTTGTGTGTCCAGAAGTGAAGACTTAATGTAAGTGGCTAAAGTTTCGACAGGACCCTCTCCAGCAGCCATTAAAGGGTTGTACTGGTTGTCAACAGGTGAACTGCCGCAGGTCTTCAGCTCGTCGAACCTTTTCACACACTGCAGTGACATACAGTGGCAAAAATGGAGGGCAGATAAAAACAAAGCAGCAACCACCACCACCACCACCACCAAACAACCAAAACCAAATTGTATAAAAATGCAACACTGGTATTTCTTGTGCTAATCAAAAAATTTAAAAAGCACATAATGATTTTATACAAGCTCACTATCCTAACACATGCTATTACTATTGAGTAATACTATAAGAGCAGCCATTGAGTAATCATGAATGATAATCTTCAGTCAATAAAACTTAATGATACATTGCTGAGTGACCTAATCAAAGAGAAGATGTATTGATTCATAGTTTGATAATCAACTTCAGCTCACTAAGGTTACAGAACTATGTATAAGGCAAAGGAAAAAGAATGGAAAAGGACATTTTCTGACTTCTATTTGAAAATACTTCATTTTAAAGTTATTTTAGATTTATTTATTTTAACTAAAATGTGCAAGTATTTTGCCTGCATGTATGTATGTGCACCTTGTAAATGCCTGATGCCTACAGAAGGTGCTGCTGTATCCCTGACAAGTGGGTTTATATAGGTGGTTGTGAGCCTCCGTGTGAGTGCTGTAACTGAACCACGAACCATCTCTCCAGTACGGAGACATACTCTTCTCTATTTTTTGTTGAGGGAACATGAACAAAATTTGTATATTTTAATATGTTAAATTCTGCACCTTAATTTTTTTCTCCTTTGAAAGTCAGAGTAGAAGTTGTTTTTAAAAATGTGTTAACTCGGGGCTAGAGATAGCTAAGTGGTTAAGATCACTGGCTACTCTTTCAAAGAACCCAGGTTCAATTCCCATAACCCACATAGCAGCTCACAATCATCTGTTAATTCCAGTTCTAGGGCCTCCAAGGGCACCAGGTGCACACACAAACACACACAAAACATCCCCAGACATAAAAATATTTAAATAAATAAAGTAAAAATACTTAACTCAAAGGAATCATGTACATACGCTCTTGAAGAAGAGTAAAGATTATCTTTATCAGCTGTATTTCTCTTTGGTATGCATCTGTTATCAGTTGACAATATTAACAAGTAAAATACTTGGCTTTTATTTTTGTAGTATGTGTCTCCATCAGGAGTAATACCTAATTCTGTCATAATCTAAGTATTAACCGGGCCGGACCTTGCTTAGCTTTGGAGATCAAATGAGACTGGGTATGTTCTGAGTGGTATGGCCATAGAACTCACCCTAATGTGAGCTTAGGAACTGAACCCACTGTCTGATAATAGTACTAGCTGAGCCACTAAGCAATACCCCGAGCCCTAATAAACTCTAATTCCAACTTTGAATGGAAGGCAAATCCAGGAGGTTCTGACTTGTAACACCATCTTTTCTTTCTTCTACTGCATATCTCAGGCATTGTGCTGAGGACTGATCCCAGGGCCTCAGACATATTAGGGAAGCACTCTACCTATGAAGATGCCAAGGCTGCCAAGGAGGCCACAGAAGGAAGCAAAATTGATGGAAATAAAACTATCTCGGACTAGGCCATGCCTAATGGTGACGATGGCATCTCAGGTCACAGGGGAGGCCACAGAGTTTTCCTAGAAGGCAAGGGTGGCTTACTACAAAGAAAGATGGAACTGTGAACCTTCTCCTCCATATTCCTCCTTCTGTCCTGGCTACCCTCTTCCATTTGAAATGAATGTTTTCACTGTCACCCATTAGATGGCAGAGCCTCCTGAGGCCATTTCAAGACAGTGGTCCTGTGGTCTACTTGGAGTCCATCTAGGTAACATGTAAACACAGATTTATCCTGCTAGGTTTGACTTGATATTCATATACACTTTTTAAGAAGATAAACGATAGAGATGGCCTTTCTTGTTGGTTCTGAGTTCATGTTTGAATTCTTTCTGTTTCATCTCATGTACAAAACCATTTTTTAAAACAGTTTTTGTTGGTTTTAGTCTGTGTCTGGACTATAAAAGATGGAATGTTTTACCATGATTTTTACTTCAGTGACATTAAGACAAAGTAGAAGTCCTAAACTCAAGAAATAAAACAACAAGAAAACCCAACACTGAGAGTAAATAAGTAAAAATGAAACCATCAGTGGAATTATTGGATACTGTAATCCCAGTACTCCAGCGGTTAAGTCAGGAGAATCTTTATGAGTTCCAGGACAGCCTGGATTACATAGTGAGTTCCAGGTATAGTGGCACACTCATATAAATCCAAACATTTTGGAGGTTAAGGCAGAAGATACTTCACCCTGAGTTATGTTGTAAATTTCATATTAAAAACACACACACACACACACACACACACACACAAATCAGGGGCTGAAGAGGTGGCTTAGTGGTTAAGAGTACTGGCTGTTCTTCTATAGGATCCAGGTTCAATTCCCAGCACCCACATGGCAACTCATCACTGTCTGTAACTCCAGTTCTAGGAGAGTCTGACACCCACACACTAATACACATAAAATAGAATTAAATACTTAAAACCCCACCAAAACCAAAACAAGACAAAAACTGAAGTCTCTAAATCTCAAACTAGTGTCCATGAGTGAATCACAAGACTCTGTTTTCCCTATAAGAATTCTTAAATTTAAGTTTGATTCTGAGTATAAAATTAATAAAGTCGACTAGGTTATTAGGACGACTAGCTTATTAGTATTTCAGAGCCCATTTGCTTTTCTCCTTATAATTTAATTTATACCATGAAATACTTTAAATGTTCGTCACAACAGGACGATGGTGGCGCATGCCTTTAATTCTAGCACTGGGGAGGCAGAGGCAGGTACATCTGAGTTCAAGGCCAGCCTGTGTTCTTATATTATTTGTTTATTTATTTATAAAAAATTATGTGTTTATTTACTGAGACAGGATTTCTCTGTGTGTAGCCCTGGCTGTCCTGTAACTCACTCTGTAGACCAGGCTGGCCTCGAACTCCTGAGTGTTAGGATTATATTAATCTTCTAGGGGATAGGATGCCCTCTTCTGGTCTCCTTGAGCACTATATGAATGTAGTGCACAGAAATCAATGAAGACAAAACACTCATACACAAAATAAAATAGACATAATTTTTTTCACTTAGATGTTTTTTTTCAATCTTACATTGTGTGTGTGTGTGGGGGGTCTGTTTTAATATGTTGCTGCTGCTGTCTGTATTTTCAGAAGGGATCCAGGGATTGTTACTTACCTCTTTGGGTGTTAATCCAGGCACAAGCCTTGCCACAGTTTCCCAGTTGATGGTCTGAGGGATTCCAATCAATGGATAAAGGATCATATCCAATACCATTTGGTTATTATTATTCAGGAAATTATTGTTTTCTGGATATCCACGACTCATCTTTTAGAGCTAGAAATAGGGAAAACACACAGTATTATTACGTCTAAAATTCAGATGCTTCCAGAATATTGTAGACTAGTGATAGCCCACTCCTAAAAGTTACCTGCCTATATATATATATATTTAACTGACGTAAAGCAAACACAGAATACTCATCTAAAAAATCTCTTCAAACATAAAAACTTTGAATATTATGACTTGAAAGATGGGTACGTATAAGAATGGACAGATGACTTAAATATGCAATAAAAAGGCAGAATTTTTTGTTTGTTTCAAGACAGGGTTTCTCTGTGTAGCCCTGGCTATCCTAGGACTCACTTTGTAGACCAGGCTGGCCTCAAACTCAGAGATTCACCTGCCTCTGCCTTCTGAGTGCTGGGCTTAATTAAAGGTGTGCACCAGCACTGCCTGGCTTAAAACGCAGAATCTTAGTGGCAAACTCCAGGTGACAGGCATTTGGGTTTTTACAAAAAAAAACAAAAACAAAAACAAAAAAACAAAACAAAAAAAAACACCCCCCAAAACAAAAAAAACCTTTGTCTTTG
Source organism: Rhynchomys soricoides (assembly GCA_019843965.1). Classification (NCBI taxonomy): domain Eukaryota; kingdom Metazoa; phylum Chordata; class Mammalia; order Rodentia; family Muridae; genus Rhynchomys; species Rhynchomys soricoides. Next base: position 6,424,057 of record JADRCH010000073.1, on the reverse strand, counting down.
CTATATGTGAAATTTTTTTCCAAATAAAATGTCCAGAAAAAGTTGAATATACTTTATTTTCCTAAAAAGTCCCTAAGTATGCAGTTTATACACTGACTATTCATAGATAATATAATTAAACCATGAAGAAATCAAAATATGAAGCTTGTGGAAAGTATGATAATTTCATTCTGTTCCTAAATAATTTCCTCTTATTTTTCCTTGAGTGAATGTTCATGGTACAAATAATGTACCATGGCTAAGCATACTGAAATTGTAGACATAATAAAATAAAATAGCCTGGCAACTTAACATAGCAGTTAATGTATCTGTGGAATAAATAACAATATCAGTAACTATTAAGTAGTGTTATTTTTATACGTTTGAAACAGCTTCTCTCTGGGAAGCTCTTTTTCAGCCCTATCTTCTGAAGCAATGTGAAACTGACCTGACTGACCTGGCAGAAAATGGGTACTGGTGGGAAACCCAAGGGCCAGACTCAGAATGGAGGCAGCCATGGAGAGGCAGAGGAGCCTGAAATGGCTACAAAAGCGGAGCTTGTCCTGATTTTACAACACAAGGAAACAGGCTTGGAGGGGTTAAGCAATTTGCACAAGGCCATAGATGTAAGAAGATGCAGAGTAAGGGCTCACATTTCGATCTCTGTTCTCTCCATTCACTAAGGAGAAGTAGAAAGGTGGAGACCATGGTTTAGGATGGAAAGGTCAGACTAACAGACCATAAGCCATTTATGTTTCAATGACACAGCTCTGTCCCAGCACTCGGGAGGCAGAGGCAGGCGGATTTCTGAGTTCAAGGCCAGCCTGGTCTACAGAGTGAGTTCCAGGACAGCCAGGGCTATACAGAGAAACCCTGTCTCAGAAAAAAAAAAAAAAAAAAAAAAAGACACAGCTCTGAAAGCTTTGGCCTGTGAGGTGAGCTGGAGAGATTATACAAAGAAAGAAAAAAAGAAACGACTTGTCCAAGGCTGACATATTTTAGGAAGCCCTTTATGTCCGTGGACTTAAGACACACTATTTTATCCACGCATTTACGAATACTTCGTTATGTGTCCAGGCACTGAAGCTGAAGTTGGAACACAGAATTATAGAAGAAGACACTGGTAAAGGTTTCTGGCTAGTCATGTTTTTTTTTAGTTTAACCGTCATTAGTTTCTAGCTTAGGAATACCACTTGAAAATATAAGCTGCTCTACAGAAAAGTGGGGCATGACGAAGGGCAAAGATGGCCAACCGGCCAAGGGCAGTGTGGCCAGCGTCGGAAGGCCTGGCCTGCGTTTTAGCATCATCACATGCCACATTAAAAGCCCACGGCAGACAGTACGGAGAGAACAAAACGGATCACCTTGTGAAGATGACAAAAGCAGCTCCCAAACCAGACACGGTACGTAAAGACAAGAGGTACTTCCTAGGATTATGACATTTAAAATAGCACACCAGAGTAGAAATGCAGAAGCAGTTATTAGCACTGGGTAGTTGTTTATATAAACACTGTCAGAGGGCATCAAATGGCAGCTAAAACAACACAATCCTATGTGTCTGCATAAACATTAAAAAGCAACAGTTAAGGGCATTTGATGTTATCATGCAAGACATGGGTTTGGGTTCCTGCAACCAAGTGGTTTCTTAAAACTGTCTCTAACTCCAGTTACAGGGTTATAATGCCCTCTTCTGGCCTTCATGGCACTAAACATGTAGAAGGTGCACACAGATACACGGAAGCAAGCAAACACACACACAGGCACACATAAAATATAAATGAATAAATCTAAAACACAAAAGAAACACAAAAACATTAAGCATCGTAAAGTCATAGCTTCCCGAGATGTACCTTACTGAAGGCCCAGTACAGTGCAGTTACAAGTATAGATTCTGAAGTCAAACAGTCCAACTTTCTATCTCAGTTCTACCATTAAGATATCTCCTTCAGATAATCGTGTCTCATCTGCAAAACAAAGGTCAAACAGTAGGTGCTCTGTCTTCCTGAGATATTTTGTGGGAAGAATCACCTGACGCAGTGGGAAGACTGGATATCTGTAGCAGTAGCATTTCTGAGATCCTTAAACAGATTCATAAAGATAACAAAACATAAAATGAAGTAGGCTGCTAATAAAAGCAACAAAACAATGAGTACTTACCAAGCTTCACCATTTCTAACAGTGCAATCTCGGGCTTGCTATAAGAAACTGACTACCTTTATGATCACTGGGAGAACTAAATGCCATAAAGCGCCCAGCGTGGCGCCCAGCATGGTGCCCAGCACGCAGAATGTGCGCCACAATTTACCACGGGGACTGTTTTCCCATATCCTATTTTGGCTGTTATTGACATAATTTTTCAAGCATTTGTTGCATTCCTTAGAAACCACTTCCCAGAACAAAATTTAACTTTTGTCCACCTAGGGGAGGTCTTGCTTTGGAGGCCAAGCTGGCTTCTAACTCATGATCCTCCTCCCTCAGAGCACAGGGACTACAGGTGTGGACGGGCACACTCAGCTCTTAGGCTTTTTATCTTTGATTCCTCAAAAGAATGACCAGCTAAGCAGATAGTGCCAAAAAAACCATTGCTGACTTAATAAAGTCTCAAAGCCTTGAAGAAACAAATGTATCTTTTGGAACCCACTCCCAGCTGAAGATTCATAATTTATATGAATATATAAGTACACTATATAAAAATAAATGTGGAATCTTAATTTTTAGTGAACAAAATATTGCTCTCTACTTACATGAGTAATGTGTACATCCCTTTTTCCTAAGGACACATGGGTGTTTAATTATAATTTGTTTGGACCTTAGGAGACAGGATGGGACTGGAGATGTGTGAGACCCTGGGTTTGACAACCAGCACTGGAAAAGAGAAAGGAGAGAAAACAGTCTAAAGTAGAATTCAAGACAAAGATCCTTTGTGTGCTGCTTTTTTATTTTAACTTCCAGAAATCTAATTAAAATTTCTTTTGTTTTTGGAGGTGGTGGTGGTACAGTGTGCTCTACAAATGAGCTAAGTCCCCAGCACTTACTTAAAATTACAAGAAAGGTGTCTCCACCAAGTTCTTAAAAACTTGTATATTTCAAATATAATGCTCATTTATTCATGTTTATGGATGATTTAAATAACTTAGGCATGAATTTTTTTTCTGTTGACACAACAGAATCTTTCCAATCAAGGGGAAAGAAACTTATTGTGTATTCTAGTTAAACTAATCTACGAGAACTTTTCCTTTAGGGTCTGAATAACATACAGTCTTAAACAGGTGGCACATGCATCTCATTCTGGAGAAGGGTATAAATGCATAAAAAAACTATGACCAAAAGAAAATATCTGAAAGTCAAAATTATCCTCTCATACATGATACGATATTTTAAAAGTGTTTAAGGCGTAACATATTTGGTAAATAAATAACACTATTTACCAAAACCTGGGAATTCTATTGTTTAACATATTACACTTTAAAAGAACATAACCTATTTTCTTATTTTGGCTTATTCATATGGACAACCATCTGCTTTTCATTTTTCAATGAAAAGGGGGCTCTTGATTTTTCCCTAGGCAGAGGCAGGAGTGGAAGGAGGGGGGACACTGGGACAGGTGGAAGGCCTCTGGCAAGGCTGTTAACACCGACTCGTCCCGATCTACAACAGACTTCCCGACTTTCGTCCACACTTGTGACCCAGGCGGTTGGCTCTGATTCTGAAGGACGGGACATCGCTGCCCACCCGGGTAAGTAGCCTTTCCACGCCCGGGTCCGAGGCTCCCTGCGCGGCGCGTCCTCGGGACCCGGGTTCCGCGGCGTGGGCGCCGACTCGAGGCGCGGGCTGGAGAGGAGCAGACAAAGGCGTCGGAAAGCAGCGAGAGCAGGAGTCCGGCGGCCGAAGCTGGGCTCCGTCGCCAGGAGCGCGGGCGGGAGCGGCGGCGGGCTGCGCCCGGGCGTCCGCGGGCTTCCGGGAAGCGGGGCCCCGCACGGCCCGCCCGCCTGCCGGCCGGTCCGCCGTGATGGGCAGCGGCGCTCCGGGCCCTCGCCCCACTTCCAGCTCCCGGGTGGGTGCCCCAGCCTCTCAGCGTCTCTCTCACCTCCACAGGGCCGCGGCGGCCCCACCGCGCCGGTGTCACCTGCAGCGGCCGGCACCGCCCGCGCTCGCGCTCAGAACGGCGCGACCCAGAGCACACGCACGGCGGCGGCGGCGTCCTCACGAGCCGCGGCCGCACCCGCCAGTGTCCGCTAGCCGGCGACCCCGCAAGAGCGCCGAGGGGCGGGGCCCGGCCGACGCGGCCCGGCCAATCGCAAGCTAGCGCTGCAGCGGAGCATCCAATGAGGGACGAGCTCCTGCGGGCGGGAGGGTGCGGGCGGCGCCAGAGCGCAGCCCATTGCTTCCCTGAGCCTGCTCTTCCTCTTACTCTCTCCGGCTCTTCCTCTCAGGCCTGTCGCAGTGCAGCGTCCCCACCCTCTCAGCGTCCCGTCTCTTAGCAACTAGATCCTCAGCCCTTGATCTTGAACAGCCAAAGCGGAGTGCACAAGAAGGGAGATAAAGGGAGCTCGAATTAAAAGAATAGAGTAAATCTTTCCTTGTCACTCATTTTGCTATAAGCTGCTTAGGTACAACAGAAACATTATATGCTCTGATAGGGCGTTGGCTGGCAGTTAGAAACATACTGTAAACTGAAAAGCTGGTGACTTCTCAAATATAGTGTGGAAAATGACATCAGTGTTAATTGGAAGGCTGATTGATGTTCAGTCTTAGAGCACTGACAGAAGTGGATTAGAGGCCAGAATGTGAGCTTGCATTGGCAATCTCTCCTTGGTTTTGGCACTATTCAACCTAAATCGTGTCCACTAATAATCCTGTTTGCAAGCAGAGAGCAAGCAAGCAGTTTATGCAGTGTAAGTGGTATATCAAAAGGAATGTGAAAATAATTAAGTCTCGAGGTTATGGTTTCAATCAAATCTTCATTTCTTTTTCGTTTCCCAGAGAAAGCGGAAATTTTTTTTTTTAATCTCTTCAATCACCTTATTTGCCAAGGCTTTCCTCCTTCCACTCAAATGGATCTCCCCTCCCACTTTGGGGAGGTGGTCTCAATGTGCAGGTAGAGTCCAATTGGGCACACAGTTGGTAATGGGCCTCAGACTTCATCGAAGCTCCGCGATCATTTCACAGACTCAGGCTTCCTTCCGCTGGGAGCTAATGGCCCCTGCCTTGCTCTTAGGCAAGCATGAGTTCACACTCAGCTTGAACTTCAGTGACTGCTCATCTAGCTTTCGACCTCCAAGTCATCTGCAGCAGGCAAGCCACTCCAATATTTGGATCATACTAGTGCCCTTGATGGCAACCCCTTACCTCCTCATGGAGACCAAAGGATCCTAGCATCCCTTCTAGGGTGCTTTGCTTTAGGGCAGGTGAGGTGGGGAGCTGCTGACACTCTCCCATACCCATGCCAAGTGTCCACAGTTCCCGGCTTATGAATGCTTCATGACACTTAGGTTTTTGTTACCAGACTTGTGAAGGGCTCATTTGTCAAGTTAATGCATGAAGTAAAGGAATCCTACCATCTATGGAGCATTTAAAAATATATGCCAGGTATGCATCTATTATCTACCTTAGTCACCATGGTTATACTATGAGGTTTATACAGTTATCATTTTTTAAACAATAAAATATAAGATAAAACAAAAATTAATACGCCAGAAATGGACGAACAGAAGAGAAAAAGACAGGAGAAGTCCCAAGAAACAGAGACCTGCTTCTCCACACACAGCAATCCCATAAAACACTAATCTGGAAGCCATAATATATGTGCAGAGGGCAGCCCGGTGAGTGCTGCTTCAGTTTCAGCAAGTTCTTGTGTGCTTTGGTCATATTTGTGGGGCCAACCTGGCGCGGTGTGGAAAGAAGCCCCGCGTGAGGCGTGGGACACTCGGGAAGTGTCTTCCCACACAGTCCACCGGGCATGGGCTATGTGAAGCCGCCAGGACACCGCCCGTGGGTGGGGAAGGGGGCCATCCTGGGAACGCCTCCGGCTCTGGAGTTTCCAGGTGCTGGAAAGGAACGGGGCCACAGAGCGCAGCTGGCGGGACCCAGTTGGTGACTTGTGCGCCGGCTAGCTGCTTCGGCTTGAGTGAATGGGAGCCATCTGGAAGGGCTGAGACACCCTCTGCGAGAGATTAGACTCGGCTCCTTAATCGAAGGCTGGATCCCTCGCTCCCCACGGTGGATCAAGATGAATAAAGACAGTCCATAATTCTAAGGCGTTTATTTTCATTGTGTTGAGTGGAATGGATAAAATTGTACCCTGAAATCTCTGGGAGGTTCGAGGCAGATATAGTAATTGGGAAGGGTTGTGGCTAAGCCTCTAAGTGTCTCATTAACATGGGGATGGCTTGAGGCTGCGTGGCCACACCTCTACCTGTGGCGGGGCTTGGGGTAGGTCAGGGGGTCTGACAACAGGTACTTCCCATTGGCTTGGTCTGAGAGTTTAAGGATACCTTATCTTGCATGTGGGAAGGCTTGGTGCTGCTCCTACGTGACAGACCTCACATGACAGACCTTACATGACAGACCTCACACAATGGACCTTTCTACAGGAGGCTTTGGGGGTCGTAGCTGTTTGACAGAGGCCAAGGTTACAGGAGCATTGGCAAAATGCTTTTTGGTCCCTTGTAGGGTAAACCCTACTGGGTTGCCTGTGGTTAAGCCTGTGCTCGACCAGAAGGCCAGGTGGTCTGTCACAGTCTACAGCCCCACACATGTTAGCCTTGTTTTCTTGGTGCCCTCCGTCCCCTCTGGTGCTTTCATTTTTTATCTCTTCTATAGGGTACTCTGTGCTCTGAGGGGAGGGGTTTAATGGAGACATACCATTTAGGGCTGAGTGTTCTGAGCTCTCTCTCTCTCTCTCTCTCTCGTCTGGCTGTGGATCTCTGTATTTCTTCCTATATGCTAGGATCAAGCTTCTTTGATGGTTGAGCAAGGCACTGATCTATGAGTACAGCAGAATGACAGGAGTCATTTGATTGTGACTTTAAAACTTTTCTTTTTAAAAGTAGTTTTTTCTTTCTTTCTTTCTTTCTTTCTTTCTTTCAAGATTTACCCTAGGTCCCTGGTCTAGGTTCTCGGTTATCTCAGCAGTGTGTGGTATGAGTTCTGCCTTGTAGAGTGGGCTTCAAGGCAAATCAGACACTGGATCTACTCCCACAAGCTTTGTGCTACGGTTAAAATAGTACGTCTTTTGGGCAGGGTCATTGTCGATCAGGGTTTGTGGCTGGGCTGGTGTTTATGTGTCTCTTTTGGTAGCATGTAGACTACCTTACTATACCAAACACACCAGCACAGAGTGGTGAAGGCTCTATGCAGACACCAGCTTGACTTCTCCTTGTTCAATGAGTTGTGTAGGTGTTGTCTTCAATAGTGGGGCCTTGCTGTCAGTTTGTGAAGAGCAACCTACAGTCTTGACAACAGCCTAGGTTGTTTGGGGATTCTCATGGGACCCATTTGTCCAACAACTCAATTAGATGTAGCTCAGTCCCAGGACTGGAGCTACATTTGGTGACAAAAAATGGCCACTTGGGGGTCTGTCTCTCGTGATTTGGCTATTTCATTTAGATCACCTTCATGTATGTGATTATTTTAGGAAGTTCTGCTGTATTAGGTTTCCATATTACTCAAATGGTCCTTAATTTTGGCTGTCTTTCTTGGTATTCTTTCCCTTGTCCCCTCTTTCCTTCCCTTGTCCCCTCTTTCCTTCCCTTTCCCACCAGAGCCTCTCATTTCAGCCCCCCATCCATCCATAACTATCTATTCCCCCCATCCATCCGTAACTATCTATTCCCCCCATCCATCCGTAACTATCTATTCCCCCCATCCATCCGTAACTATCAATTCCCCCCATCCATCCGTAACTATCTATTCCCCCCATCCATCCGTA
>JADRCH010000073.1:6397749-6415392 GCA_019843965.1 Rhynchomys soricoides | reverse complement strand
CCCCCATCCATCCGTAACTATCTATTCTCTCTCATCCTACCGAAACTATCTATTCCCCCCCATCCATCCGTAACTATCTCTTCCCCCCATCCATCCATAACTATCTATTCTGTTTCCTTTTCCTGATAACCCACTTGTCCCTGCTAGTCCCCTACCCTATACCTAATCCTTGTGAATGATGGAGTGTAGTTGGGTTATCAATGACTTAACAGCTAATAGCCATATACAAGTGAATACATACTCTATTTGTCTTCCTGGATCTGGGGTACTCACTCAGGATGGATTTATTTTTCAAGTTGCATCCCTTTGTATATACCTAGAATTTCATGATTTCATTTCTTTCTTTTTTTTTTTTTTCAAAACAAGGTTTCTTTCTCTGTATAGTCCTGGCTGTCCTGGAACTCACTCTGTAGACCAGTCTGGCCTTGAACTCAGAAATCTGCCTTTCTCTGCCTCCCAAGTGCTGGGATTAAAGGAGTGCGCCACCACTGCTTGGCTCATGATTTCATTTTTTTTAATAAACAAGTGATATTTCATCATGTAAATGTACCACATTTTCTTTATCTATTCTTCTGTTGGAGGACATCTAGGTTATTTCCAAATTTTGCCTGTTATTAATAGAGCAGCAATGAACATGGTTGAGTAGGTGTCTCTGTGTTAGGATAAAGTGTCCTTTGGGTGTATGCCAGTGCTGGCTAGTTTTATGCCAACTTGACACAGGCTAGAGTCATTGGAGAAGAGAGAGCCTCAATTGAAAAATGTCAGGGGCCATCATAGGACAAGCTAATAACTAGCTGGTGCTCTTCCTGAGATGGTCTGCCTCAGATTAAAATAATCCACAACAAATTTGCTCCTATAGGAAAGGCCCAGGAGAAAATCATTTTAGGAAATATTCCTGCTATTAATATGCTTTTCCTGTTATTATTAAACATATATAAACAATCACTAGGTATTATCCCACCCTTTGTAGTAGATCTCTGCAGATCTATGAAGATGTACTACTGTCTTGTAGTGATGCTATTTAGACAAATAGATGACTTCTCAATTCTTTATGATGATCCTATAAGAACTCCTAAAATTATATCAGTAGTTATTAAGCTCTTTTATAGTAGGACTGCTATTAGGTCCTTTTCTGATACAAAACTGCAATGAGAACTCTTGTCATTCTCCCATGTATCACCAGTTAATTGCCTCTGATAGTAAACAGACTTTCTACTACTCAGAGCACATTCCAAGAGGTTGTAAAACCATTAACTAAATGTCATAAAAGGGAAACTAATGATTTATTATAGGTGCTAGGACAAAAGATAAAATATTGACTGGGTTTGTCTATAGAAAACTTCACTAATAAATTAGTTATATGTTTTAACCCTCAATGAACCTGTGGAGCTGTGACAGGTGATGAATGTTTAGCTAGATAATTACTCCTAATGGATATGCATGTAATTCTCTGTTGTAAACTATTTCAATTTATGATTTGAATTTATGTGTAAACTTGTGATGAGCTTTTTATCATGTGATCATGTATTCTAAAAGATGTGTAAGTGCTGAGGACAAAGAGGAGCGGGGAATTTTCCCCTACCCGGCTTAGGGTCTTTTAGTTTTCCCCCTTTTTCTTTGAGAGCTTTTGTAGGAAACTTTTTACAACTTAGAAATAAATGCTAAAATCACTTTTCAAAGTGTCCCCTTTTCTTCCTGCAACTTCAACTAGTAGGCTGAAAGTTAGAGCTGTGCAGTTCCTGCTGAGATAGAACAAAGGTGACTTTACTTAATCCCTTGCTGTTTTCGGATGAGGTGCTATGTTTCAGAAACGAGGAACACAGAAGGCAGGGCAGCTACAGTAGCCAACTAACTTAGACTTGGATAAGTAAACTTTTAATTATTATACAGCAACCCTAAATATCTCGTAAGACAAAAGTCTTACCCTCCACTAATGCTCTTCCTCCTCTGCTGACTCAAGAGAAATCCACAACAAAAAAGACTACTCCAGGGCTGGCCTCCAGCAGAAAAATCCGTCAATAAGATCAGGGCATGGTGGTGCACATCTTTTGTCCCATCACTGGGGAGTCATCAGCATAAAGACAGAGAGGCAGAGAGACAGAGAGGCAGAGAGGCAGAGGGAGGCAGAGAGGCAGAGAGAGAGGCAGAGAGGCTGAGAGGCAGAGAGGCAGAGAGGCAGAGAGGCAGAGGCATCTATGTGAGTTTGAGGCTAGCCTGGTCTACAGAGTGAGTTCCAGGACAACCAGAGATACACAGAGAAACCCTGTCTTAAAAAGCAAATAAGCAAACAAACAAGGCTATGGGCAGGCCTGTAGCACATTGCCTTTTTCTTTCTTTTCTTCTCTCTCTCTCCCTCCCTCTCTTGTTCTTTCTCCCCCTTTTCCCACATTTTAAATACTTTATTTACATTTCAAATGTTTCCCCCTTTCCAGATCTTCCCTTTGGAACCCCCTATCCACCCCCTCCCCTGCCTCTATAAGGGTATTCACCCACCCACCCACTCTCATCTTCCCTCCTTGGCATTTTCCTATACTGGGGGAATCTAACACCCTCAGGCCCAAGGGCCTCTCCTCCCCCTGATAGCTAACAAGACCCTCCTCTGCCACATATGTGGCCAGCACCATGGGTCCCTCCATGTGTATTCTTTGGTTGGTGAGCCAGTCTCTGGGAGTATTGGGAGGTCAGACCAGTTGACACTGTTGCTCCCTCCATGGGGCTGCAAACTCCCTCAGCTCCTTCAGTCCCTTCTCCAGCTCCTCCATCTGGGATCTCACACTAAGCCCAATGGTTGCTGTGAAGTGACTCTTGGGTATTCCAAACTTTTGGGCTAATAGCCACTTATCACTGAGTACATACTGTGTTCATTCTTTTGTGACTGAGTTACCTCGCTCAGGATATTTTCAAGTTCCATCCATTTGCCTGCAAATTTCATGAAATTATTGTTTTTAATAGCTGAGTAGTATTCCATTGTGTAAATGTACCACATTTTCTGTATCCATTCTTCTGTTGAGGGACATCTGGGTTGTTTCCAGCTTCTGGCTATTATAAATATGGCTGCTATGAACATAGTGGAGCATGTGTCTTTATTACGTGTTGGAGCATCTTTTGGGTATATGCCCAGGAGTAGAATAGCTAAGTCCTCAGGTAGTATTATGTTCATTTTTCAGAGGGTCCACCAAATTGATTTGTACCAGCTTGCAATCCCACCAGCAATGGAGGAGAGTTCCTCTTTCTCCACATCTTCACTAGCATCTGCTGTCATCTGAGTTTTTGATCTTAGCCATTCTGACTGGTGTGAGGTGGAATCTCAGGGTTGTTTTGATTTGCATTTCCCTGATGACTAAGGATGTTGAACATTTCTTTAGGTGCTTCTTGGCCATTCGAGTTTCCTCAGTTGAAAATTCTCTGTTTAGCTCTCTTCTCCATTTTTTAATAGGGTTATTTGGATCTCTGGAGTCTAGCTTCTTGAGTTCTTTGTATACATTGGATATTAGCCCTCTATCAGATGTAGGATTGGTAAAGATCTTTTCCCAATCTGTAGGTTGCTGTTTTTGTCCTATTTACAGTGTCCTTTGCCTTACAGAAGCTTTGTAATTCCATGAGGTCCCATTTGTCGATTCTTGATCTTAGAGCACAAGCCATTTGTGTTATGTTCAAGAACTTTCCCCCTGTGCCCATGTGTTCCAGACTTTTCCCCAGTTTCTCTTCTATTAGATTCAGTAAATCTGGTTTTATATGGAGGTCCTTGATCTACTTGGACTTAAGCTTTGTATAGGGAGATAAGAATGGATCAATTCGCATTCTTCTACATGTAGACCGCCAGTTGAACCAGCACCATTTGTTGAAACTGATGTCTTTTTCCCACTGGATGGTTTTAGCTCCTTTTTCAAAGATCAAGTGACCATAAGTGTGTGGGTTCATTTCTGGGTCTTCAATTCTATTCCATTGATCTACCTGCCTGTCACTGTACCAATACCATGCAGTTTTTATCACTACTGCTCTGTAGTACAGCTTGAGGTCAGGGATGCTGATTCCCCCCAGAAGTCTTTTTATTTTGAGAATAGTTTTTGCTATCCTGGGTTTTTTGTTATTCTGTATGAATTTGAGACTTGCTCTTCCTAAGTCTATGAAGAATTGAGTTGGAATTTTGATGGGGATTGCATTGAATCTGTAGATTGCTTTTTCAGGATGGCCATTTTAACTATATCAATCCTGCCGATCCGTGAGCATGGGAGATCTTTCCATCTTCTGAGGTCTTCTTTGATTTCTTTCTTCAGAGACTTGAAGTTCTTGTCATACAGATCTTTCACTTGTTTGGTTATAGTCACACCAAGATACTTTATATTGTTTGTGACAATTGTGGAAGGTGCCATTTTCCTGATTTCTTTCTCAGCCTGTTTATCCTTTTACTGATTTGCTTGAGTTAATTTTGTATCCGGCCACTTTGCTGAAGTTGTTTATCATCTGTATCAGATCTCTGGTAGAGTTTTTTGGGTCACTTAAGTATATCATCATATAATCTGCAAATAGTGATATTTTGATTTCTTCCTTTCCAATTTGTATCCCTTTGACCTCCTTTTGTTGTGTAATTGCTCTAGCTAGATTTCTGCTTTTTTTTTTTGACACAAGATTTTCTACCCTGGGAGTTGCTCTGCAACCAGGCTGGTCTTGAACTCAGAGACATGCTTGCCTTTGCCTCCCAAATATAAATGTTACATCATCTCCTCAGTGGAGGTTTTGCAGCTCTGAGGGGAAAGGTATCCTGGCAGTCGGGAGCCAAAAAACACCACAACATCACACCACACGACAAACCTCACAGGAGAGATTTATTGGAAAAGACACAGGAGGGTGGCTGCTGATGTGGGTGAGAAGCAGCAGGGAATTGAGCAGGAGGAAGGATTTATATAGGGTTCCTGGAAGTCAGAGTCATTCAGGATGGCCTGATCTTGGGCTTTTTTTTTTTTTTTTTTCCCTGTAAGGCCAGCTCTGGCCATTGTCCCACTCTGAGAGGCTGGAAAAAGGACATGGAGAAGTTGGGCGGGGGGTGGTGGGTGGGTGGCATTTGCCATTCACACCTCAAGGGGCTTACACTGAGTGCTGGGCTTAAAGGTGTGTTCCAGCACCAGCAGGCTTGAGTATTTTCTTAATTAATGTCCAGTGTGGGGTGGCCCTAGCACATCGTGGATAGGGTTACCCCTATCTGCGTTCTTTAAGGAAGTAACCTAAGACAATGAAAGTAACCCTAACTAAAACAATGCCCGTGATGGCTATTTTTGATTGTCAACTTGACTACATCTAGAACTAAAACCCCCAAATGAATGTTAAACTTGTGAGGGAAGTTTTGCTTAATTTGAGGTAGGAAAAACCCCATTCTAATCCAGGCCTTTAAAATAGGATAACATACCTTTAATCCAGATCTTGAAGTGGGAAGACATACCTTTAGTCTAGACCCCACATTGCCCTGGAAGCCTATGCAAGGATGTGGAAGAAGGAAGCTTCTGCTATTTGTCTGCTTGCCCTCACCTAGCTAGCAAGTCCATTCCTTCACTGTCATTAGAGCCTACTTCTTCAGGATTCCAGTGTATACTGAAGACCAGCTGAGACATGCAGCCTTGTGGACTGAACAAATACTAGATTCTTGGACTGTACAGACAGACATTGTCTGTGATCAGCTGGACTGCAGCTTGTACATTGTTCTAATAAATCTTCTGTTTCTCTATATAATAAATATAATGAAGATATAAATTCACTCATAAATCTTGTTTCCCTCAACCCTAATTATAATGCCCAAGAGTAATATATCTTGAGGTAAATTGATCTGTGTTCCTGAACCCCCTCACTGATTTCCACAGTAGCTGTACAAGTTTACACTTCCACAAGCAATGGCTTGTGGAATTTAAGGATATTTACTCCATATCCTTGCTAGCATGAGCTGTTACTTGTTGTGTGGGTCTTAGCAATCTTGATGGTGTAAGATGAAATCTCAAAGTAGTTTTGATGTGCATGTCCTTGATGGTTAAGGATGTTGAACATGTCTTTAAGTGTTTCTTGGCTATTTGACTTTCTTTTTTAAAAGAATTTTGTTTAGGTATGTACTTATTTTTAATTGGGTTGTTTTCTTGGTATCTAAGGGGTTTTTTTGAGTTCTTTATATATTTTAAGTATTAGTTACCTATCAAGTGTGCAGTTGATAATGATCTTCCCATTCTGTGGGCTGCCACTTTGTCTATAATATGGTACCCTTTGCCATTAGAAACGTTTCAGCTTCATGAGGTCTGACTCATTAATGTTGTTCATAGTGCCTGCACTACTGGTATTCTGTTCAGAAAATCTTTCTGTGCCAATGAGTTCAAGGTTATTTTCTACTTTCTTTTCTTAAGGTTCAGCGAATCTGGTTTTATGTTTTGGTCTTTGATCCATTTGGAGTTTTGTGCAAGGTGATAAGTATGGGTCTATCTGCATTTTCTACATGAAGCCAAACCGTCACCATTTCTTGAAGATGGTGTCTTTTCCAGTGTGTATTTCTGGCCTCTTTGTCAAAAATCAGGTATCCATAGGTATGCAGATTTAAGTCTGGGTCTTCAATTTGATTCCATTGATCTGTGGTCTCTTAAGATTCTATATCACATCTGTGTAGGCTGACTGAGTTTCTGTTGAGAAGTCAGATGTTACTCTAATAGGTCTACCTTTATATTATACTTGGTCTTTTTCCTTTGTAGTTTTTAATACTCTTTCCTTGTTCTGTACATTTAATGTTTTGATTAATATGTGGTGAGTGAAATTTCTTTTCTGGTCCAGTATATTTGATATTCTGTATGCTTCTTGTACTTTGGTAGGCATCTTCTTCCTTAGATTAGAGAAATTTTATTCTATGGTTTTGTTGGAAATATTTTCTGTGCCTTTGACCTGGGTTTCTTCTCCTTTCTCTATTTGGATTTTTCTTAGATTTGGTCTTTTCATAGTATCTCAGGTTTCCTGGTTGTCTGTGGCATGATTTCAGACTTAACATTTACTTTGGCTGGATTATCCATTTCTTACATCATGTTTTCACATCCTGAGATTGTCTTGTCCATCCCTTGTATTCCATTGGTAAGGCTTACCTGAGGTTCCTGTTCAAGTTCCTACATTTTTCGCTTCTAGATCCTGTCAATTTGGGTTTCTACATTGATTCTATTTCCACTTTCAGGTCTTAAACTGTTTTATTCATTTCCTTCCATTGTTTGTGTTTCTGAGGATTCAAGGTATTGATTAATTTCCTCTTTAAGGACCTCAATCATATTCATAAAGGCTATTTTAAGGTCTTTTTCTTGTGTTTCAGCTATGTTACAATGCTTAGGGCCTGCTGTGGTAGGTTTGCTGGATCTAATGGAGACATATTGTCCTGGCTGTTAGTTGTATTTTTATATTGGAGTCCAGACATCTGAGTTTTGGGAAGACTGTAATTCTAGGTCTTGTCTTTGTTGGAAGGGTGTTCCTTGTTTTTTGTTGTCCCCTCTGGTTCTTAGGAGAGTGTGCTGACTGTGTTGCATGGTAGGAAATTCTTCTGGGATCCTGATAGGTTGGCTACTAGAGGTTCCAGGTAAAATATGTTTCTAGAAATTGAGAGCTGATATTTAGGGATAGAAATGGGCTGGAGTGGGATTAAGGGAGTCCACAGGAATGAAGAAAGCAGGATACTCCTCAAAGATTTGCTAAGTGCCCTGGGAATGGGGGTGGGGATCAAGGAGAAGCCACAGCAGGTGGTTTTCTACAGAGCTGGAGATAAAACTAGAGGACAGGTTTTGGAGGAGCTGACAGGAAAGGTGAAGATCTGCAGTTGGCCTACTTGCTTCTCTGGATGGAGTCTCTGCAATCTTAACTACTGTGAAATGCGAGACTAAAAAAGAACTCCATTATTACTGGAAACACTGTCTCAGAGCTGGAGAGATGGCTTGGTGGTTGAGAGCACCACCTGCTCTTCCAGAGGACCTGAATTTGATTCTCAGCACCCATGTAGTGGCTCACAACCACATGTAACTTCAGTCCCAGGAGATCTGGTGTACCCTTCTGACCTTGGTTGGCACCAAGCATGCCCATGGTGCAGGCACACATGAAGGCAAAACACTCAAGTACATAAAATGTCAAAAGTCAGATGGAAAGATTATGTTTAGTGCTTGGCCAAGTGTGTAACATGAAGCAGCCTTTAGTCTTTTCAACAACCCACACAGTATGATTTTTATCCCCACTTAATAGATGAGTAAAGTTGGATTCAGAGGGTAAATTCTATAAAATGGCAAAGCTGGAACTCAATACATAGACTTGACTCAACATTTTAAAAAGGGATTAGAAATATTCTGCTCTTGAAAATGTGATTAATAGCCAAAGTAAAAAACAAAACCAACAACCACAGACTTCTCAGTTGGATGTTCATAACTTTTATTAGCTTATCAAACATCTTCTCATCTTCCACCCCGTCCCCCCCTCAAAAAAAAACCAAAGATCTCGATCCATTTAAACATATGAAATGATATACAATTTTAAATTAAGGGCTAGTTATTAGAAATTAAACATTTATAGTACTTACAAACCCAGGACGAATATTTGTTAGCTGTTTGTATTAACAACGTACTATGCAGGCAAGGATGAACTTGAGCTTGTAATTCCCAAGTGTTGGGATTATAGACAGGCACGACACTTGCTTTACACAGTGCTGCTGCATGTTGAGCCCGGGGCTTTGAGCATGCTAGACAAGAACTCTGACAACTGAGGTCTAGCTCCAGCTCTGCTCTTTTTTCTTTTAAATGTATGTGTGCGTGCGTCTGTCTTTCCCTGTATCTGTGTGTACACATGACCCATGTGTGGCTGTCAGGGGACAACCTATATAGGTTCTGGGGATTGAATCAGAGTTTGTATCAAAAGTGCCTTTATCTTTGAGTTTCTCACTACTCCCAACTGCTTCTTGGTTTCTCAAAGTTTGTGTTTTCACATACAAATGGAAAAACAAATACTATTTAACACATTGGTTGAGGTCTGTTTTCCCAATGAATTTGTGATTTAGTTGCCATGTATCCGTCATACATGGCTGACTAAATTTCAAGGATTTCAAAGAACATTACTATAGATTATAAAATATACATGAACCACACATTATAAAAGTATTTCTCTTTCCTCTGATGAGTTACACAAGATTTAAGATCTCCCAGGTCTTAAGGCACATGTTTTCAAATGCTAATTTCAGTTTAAACCTATGTAAGATTCTTGACAAAAGTGACAAAATGTTTGCCACCACTGTCTCCCTAGAATCCTACCCCTTTCTGTGTCCTAGCATCAGTATCTTTAAGTCCCCATCTCCCCTCATATCCCACCAAGAGCATATTTCTCCGCTAATTTCTAATTAAGGGCAAGTTTTTAGAAATGAAATATTTTTACTACTTACAAACCCTAAGCACCCAAAAGAAGCAAACCCACTCTGTATTATTTCCCACAAGGTAAAACTTATTGCAAGTGATTTTATATTAGAGCCTGGAAATTGGAAGGAATTTCTAGCTGTGGCTGAGGCACATTAAAAACACTGGTGGTCTTACAGGAGATGGGAGAGCAAGGGAGCCCAAGCAACCAGAATGGGTGAGTGGAGAAGGAAGAGGGGTGGCAGAAGAGGTGAACCGAGACATTGAGAGCTGTCTTTAACACAGACTTTCTGGTCAAATATCTTAGCCAGCTGATGTTTGGCTAAGCCTCATTTTTTTCCCTGTATTTGGTTTTCTGGAGCATGTGCTGATGAAAATCTTTGCTCTTTCCTGCTCCACAGATGATCTGGGAACTCAGAGATAGTTCCCTTTGATCTATTCCTAGCAGGTGCTACAGAGAGCTTAAAAGTAGTAAAGTTTACTTAGACAGCCTGTCATGTCACATATCTGGAACAGGCCCTTCTCCACGCTAAGACAGAGAAAGGCTCCAGGCAGGACAGGTGATCTTGTCACTAAGTAGGTCAACTGTTCTTCTAGGTGCACTTTACCTAGCATGTCCTTGGACTTTTTAAACACCTGCCTCAGTCAGAAGTACAAAGGAAACAGTGTCTCTTACACTAGTTAGGACACGTCAGCTACCATGGACCCATTTCCACACAACAAACATCCTCCTTGCACCTTGTTCTCTCACAAGGAACCTTTAAAGAATGGGCTCTGCTCTTCCTGGGTGGCAGAAGCCATTTACTTCAAACCAGACTCTATGCTGCTTTAATAAATCTTTTGAGGGAAGATTCAATTTCTCTCTCTCTCAAACCCTGTTCCTCCCTAAAGCCCAACACAGCCCATTTTTTCTAATTATATTATAGGCAGAGAGTCAGTTCTCATAGCCAGAGTTTTTTTCAAAATGCATTTTTATCATGGATGATCCTCTGTTTCTGAAGATTTGCTCAGGGTTTGCCCAAATATTTTCTCAGGAAAGGTGGTTTGAATATGCATGGCCCATGGGAAGTGGCACTCTTAGGAGGTGTGGCCTTGTCGGAGGAGGTGCAGCTTTGTTAGAGGAAATGTGTCACAGTGGAGGCGGGGCTTTGAAGTCTCATACACATGCTCAGGTCTAGCCAGCATAATCTAGTCCCCCCTTCTGCCTTGGGAAGACAGTCTCCTCCTGGCTGCCTTTGGATCAAGATGTAGAACTCTTGGCTCCTCCAGCACCATGTCTTCCCGCTTTGATGATAATGGACTAAACCACTGAACCTGTAAGCCAGCACCAATTAAATGTTGGCCTTTATAAGAGTTGCTCTGGTCATGGTGTCTGTTCTTTCAGGTGGGAAGAAGATAATAAAGCCTGCTTATTACAATTTCTATGAAACAGACTGACAAACCTGTCCATACTAACAAAAGGGAGCAAGAAAGATAAGGACTGAAGAGTCAATTATGTCAAGTCTTTCTAAATTCATCTACAAATTCAGTGCAATTCCAATAGGAATCACATCAGTTTGTTTTAGGGAACTGATGAACTGATGGTAAAACCTACTCAGAAGAATAAAATTCTCAAGTAGTTATTTCTAGCAGAGGAATACAAGGATAAATTATTTCTGTTAGACAAGAAGATGTCCTACAAAGGTAAGACAATTTTGTCAGCTGGAGAAGAAATAGCTCAATGGGTAAAGAAGTGTTTGCCAGGCAAGTGTGAGAACCTAAGTTTGAATCCCCGTAACCCATGTACAGTTGGGTATAGTAGTTTATGTGCTTGTAATCCCAGCATTCCTTCAGGGAAATGGGGGGGGGGGACAGGAGACTCCCCTGGAAGCTTGTAGGCTAGCTAACCTGGATTATACAGTGGAAAAAGACAAGAGACCCAAATAAGCCAAGAATTCAAATAAAGTGGAAGCTGAGGATTACACTTGAGATTGTTGTCTGATGTCCACATACATGTTTTGGCATGCACAGAACAGGCCTGCACATACACATTGTACACACAGATAAAAAGTATTGTTCTGGATAAGGAACTATGTACACTGATGGAGTATTTTCACACATACAAGGAATTTGGTTCATAGCAAAATGAAGAAAATAAGTAGTTTAGTAGATAGTGTTAATGAAGCTGGTTACAATTCTATTCAGTACAGCAAGAAGCCACTCAGATAAAGACTCAAAATGATATAACTAGGCAGCAAGGACAGAAAGGTACAGTGCATTAAAAAACAGCACAGCAGAGGGAACATCCTTTAGGTAAGCCTCCTCGCTACAGAAAACATGAAGTCAGAAAAATCTCTAGAGCGAAGTTCCAACTTCCTACAAAGGAACAAAAACAGCAGCAGCAGCATGTGTGCTGAGAACCAGCTGCCTTTTGGGTTGCGACAGGGACTGGCTCCAATTCACTATGTGGTAGAGGATCTTCCTAACTACCTCCCAAGTGTTAGACTGCAGACTTGTACCACTCCTTGCTCGTATTTTTTTTCCTCCTTTCTTATTAATAGAGGAAAACTCTTTTTCATTAATGAGCAGAGGTCTTAAGTTGGACTCAAACTTCAAAGTACAGCTATGAAATTCAGTTCCAATTAAAGATATAAATGTTAATAGCAAAACTATAAAGTAACAGAAAAGCAAGATGCAAAACAAACTGGGGAGAATTCCCATTATATTTAAGATACCAAAGGTAAGAATTAATAAATGTCAATGATAACACTAAGTTATCTCCAACTTCTCAACCTGATAGGCAAATGATATTAAAAGTATACACAGTGTCTTATACTGAAAGAGTGAGCAAACTGTAAGCATACGTCACAAATGAAAAACTAGAATGACTGAAAAAAACAGTATGTATTTTCCCAGTGATGGGGAATATTGTTAGCAACGGTGTGTCTGTGATGGCAATTCCAGAAACGATTACATTTAGACATCTCTGGTCAAATAAGAGGGTTGATGCTTTGGTGGACTGAAGTATGACAGCATTGGTGGGAGGTGGCATGGGAGGGAGGTGGGCTTATTTAGAGCAGGTAGGTAATTGGGGCATGTCCTTGGGCTATATCTTGTCCTGTCCCTGTCCCGTGGTCTCCCTGATTTCTGGGTGTGACCTGCTCTGCTGCCATGATCAACTGACATTTTTCAAACACTGAACCAAAATAAGTAACCACATAGGAGGCACGGCTTGGAGAAAACATTAGAGAAGCCAGAATTGTTAAAACAAAGGTTTTTTTCTTCAAGGGAAGGAAAAGGCTGGTGTCTGTGCACCTGGAAGGCTGGAGTGGATGTTGTCTAACCACCTGGTGATCTTTTGCTAAAATCCCGAGCATTGTTCATGCCCTAACCCTGAGCCTTTTCTCTCAGTGACTAGAACATATCCTTATGAGTGAGGTTCTGTGTACTTTGCATTTTTAATCGACAGACCCCGTCCTTATGCTTCTGTGTAAGTAAGAACCCATTTGAATGGTAAAGGTCACAGGTGATTCAATGAAGAGCTGTATTTTGCAAGGGAGTTTCATGTAGCCATGTCTAAAGCTTTGCTGTGGTAACTGCCGTGTGGGAACCTTGCCCCAATGTTTTCTTGTGTTTGGAGCTTGGTCAGACCCAGCTCCTGCTAAAGTTGGTGAATCAAGTTTCATTCTTGACCTCATACCAGCTGTGATGCTTGCAGGCACCCCAACATAAGCCCTTGCATGAGGTTGTTTCTGACAACGGTCACAGGGTGAGGAAGCTACCTAACCCACATTCTCAGTAATCAGACAATGCAGACTAAGGAAAAAGCAATTTCCATGCATCAGATTAACAAAGAGGGAACGTTAAGGGAAGTGAGAAATGTCATGTCTTGCTGGTGGATGGGAAACTGGAGCAACCTCTCCAGAGAATATAGGTTAGCTTCTAGATTACATATGCACACATGAAACACTTGGATCACCCTGCTCTAAGACAAAAAAAAAAAAAAAAAAAAAATCAAAGATGTGACCAAGTAAACCCCTAAGGAGACAGACCTTCAGAAGCAGGGAGACGGAAAACAAATATTCATGACTAGACAAAACGGCGAACTATGGTATGTAGACACAATAGAGTTGTATCTGCTAGCTAAAAGCACACAAGGAGATTTCGAAACCCAATTTTATAAAATAAGCAGAATAAAATTTATATGCCAATATAATTTATGTAAAACTTAAAAAGTTACAAACTTTTATATACTTTTTAAAGGGACTGTATTCAAAGTTTGGAAGATACCTAGGAAAGACAAACCCTAAATACAGGTAGGAGCAAGAAGTACCAGATGAAACTGGTGTCACAATGATGAAGACTATAATAATAAAAAATCAATTTATTTTATGCAAGCAGAGACGCTTTTTTGTTTTTTAATTATTTTAATTTTTTTGAATATTTACTTTATTTACATTTCAAATGTTTTCCCCTTTCCAGGTCTCCCCTTTGGAAACTCCCTATCCCATCCTCCCTCCCCCTGCCTCTATGAGGGTGCTTCCCCACTCACCCACCCACTCCTGTCTTCCCTCCCTGGCATTCCCCTATACTGGGGTATCTAACACCCTCAGGCCCAAGGGCCTCTCCTCTGCCACATATGTGGCCAGCACCATGGGTCCCTCCATGTGTATTCTTTGGTTGGTGGTCCAGTCTCCAGGAGCTCTGGTGGGTCTGGCCAGTTGACACTGTTGCTCCCTCCCTGGGGCTGCAAACTCCCTCAGCTCCTTCAGTCCCTTCTCCAGCTCCTCTACTCAAAACCTCACGTTCACTCCAATGGTTGGCTGCGAGCTTCTGTCCAGCAGAGACACGTTTAAGACTTAAAATACTTGGGAGCTGGAGAGATGGCTCACTGTTCTTCCAGAGGTCCTGAGTTCAATTCCCAGCAACCACATGGTGGCTCACAGCCATCTGTAAAGTGATCAGATGCCCTCCTCTCATGTGTCTGAATACAGCTACAATGTACTTATACACGAAATAAATAATTCTTAAGAAAAAAACATACTTTCTCAAAATGAGATGTATAATACAAAATATTCTTAAGTTGCCACATGATTTATAAGCAACTAATTGGTTTTAAACAAAACTTTATACTTCCAAAAGATGAATTAAGAGGCTACACAATATAAAAATACCGTTCAAGGTAACACTAAGAAAAGAAAATTTCTTGAGTTTGGTAACTATTCTACTTGTTTTTTTTTTTTTTTTTTTAAAGACAGGATCTATGCAGTCCTGGCTGTCCTGGAGCTCACCAAGTAGACCAGGCTGGCCTCGAACATACAGAGATAGATGTACCTGCCTCTCTGGGATTAAAGATGTATGCGACCATGCCCAGCTTCCACTTGTTAAAGAAAGTTACTTTGCATAATGGTGCTCAGCACTAATTTTAGTGTACTACTTCTGTGTATGTGCAGGTGCCTGTATGAGTTCCTGTGTACCACATACATGTAGATGCTACGGGATGAGAAGAGGGCCCTGGGTCCCTAGAGCTGGGTCCCAGATGGATGTGGGTGTTAGGTGCTGAGCCTAGACTGTCTGCAGAAGCCGTAAGTAGGTGACTGTGGAGCCATCTCTCTAGGCCCTAATTTTAATTCCTAACTACATACATGTGAATTTGAGGTTTAGGCTGGTATACTCTGTAACACACAGGATTTAAGATGTTTAAGTGCATGAGGAAAAACATGAAATTGGTACACCATTTTACTTTTTAAAAAAAAGCTCCAACAAGAGGCAGATCTGACAACTATCCTCAAAGTTATCAATGATGAAACACAGAACTTATAGTGAGCGTAGTATCCAATCTGAAGTCCAGGTCTTGAAAATCAAATACATCTTTATTAATGTGTGTATCTGTGACACAGCATTTCTATGGAGACTAGCAGAGGAGGGCCTGCTCTGGTTGGTTCTCTCCTACCACATGGGTTCTGGGGACTGAACTCAGGAAGTCAAGCTTAGGGGCAAGTATGCTTTACCCACTGAGACATTTCACTGGCCCAGGTCTCCCAAAATCTAAATTTCAGGTATTTTTATTAAATTCACCTGTAGACAATGTTTCTACATTTTTTTTTTTTTTAATAAAAAAGAAATAGCTGGGCGGCGGCACACACACCTTTAATCTCAGCACTCCAGAGGCAGAGTTCAAGGCCAGCCTGGTCAGTAACAGTGAGCCCCAGGATGGCCAGGGCTACACAGAGAAACCCTGTCTTAACAAAAAAGAAGAAAACATCACAGGCAAATGGGTGGAACTTGAAAAAATCATCCTGAGCGAGGTAACTCAGTCACAAAAGAATGAACATGGTATGTACTCACTAATAAGTGGATATTAGTCCAAAAGTTCCGAATACCCAAGATTCAATTCACAGCAACCATTGGACTGAGCGTGGGGTCCCAGATGGAGGAGTTGGAGAAGGGACTGAAGGAGCTGAGGGAGTTTGCAGCCCCATGGAGGGAGCAACAGTGTCAACTGGCCTGACCCCCCAGTGCTCCCAGAGACTGGATCACCAACCAAAGAATACACATGGAGGGACCCATGGTGCTGGCCACATATGTGGCAGAGGAGGGTCTTGTTGGCCATCAGTGGGAGGAGAGGCCCTTGGGCCTGAGGATGTTAGATACCCCAGTATAGGGGAATGCCAGGGAGGGAAGACACGGAGTGGGTGGGTGGGTGGGTGGGGGAGCACCCTCATAGAGGCAGGGGAGGAGGGATGTGATAGGGGTTTCCCAAAGGGGAGACCTGGAAAAGGGAAAACATTTGAAATGTAAATAAAGAAAATATCCAATAAAAAAAATCATGAAAAATAAAATAATAAAGACCCTAAAAGAAAGTTCTATCATTTATTTGTCTAAGCTCTCTTTCCTATACAACTATTAGTCACAAGTCCTATTTTAAAGCTCATCTTCTAAAACAAAGCAAAAACCACACCCCAAAAACCTAAATAGTGCTGACTCAACATTTTATTTCTACTTTACTACTAGTGTTTAATCTAGATGTCTAGAGTAACATTTAGACTAGAGAACAGTTCGCACATCTCAAGTCTGAAGTTAGTATTTGTTAAAAACTTTGTTTTGAGAGCCAGGACCATGGCTCAGTGATAGAGCATTTAACTCACTTTCTCAACTCGAAGGTTACTACTGAAGGTCAGAAAATCGGGCTAAAAGGTAAGTACGTGCTTTAAGTGCTCATCTCTATCTTAAGGTGCAAGGATATGTAGTTTATCCATATGGTCATTTCAAAAAGGGCTTCCTTAAGAAGCCTTTAGCTCTTCTGTTCCGGATATGTAGTTTATCCATATGGTCATTTCAAAAAAGGGCTTCCTTAAGAAGCCTTTAGCTCTTCTGTTCCGGTATATCTTGGGTTAGACATGCTTTAGTATGAACGGCTCTAGAATTACTTATTTGATAAACATATCTTATGAAAGAAACAAAACCAAGTCACTTTTTATCAAAACCCACAGCTGTTAGTAGTATCTATAAATGAATTCTGTGTCTATTTCTGACAGTACTAATCTGCAATATATTCACAGCAAGTATATAAAGCTTCCAATTCTGTGGGGAAACTGTACCAAAACACATAAAATTCATTATTAAGCAAAAAAGCAAATTAAAAGTCAATGTATTTGAAATAACAAGCAAATTATAGTCTCAGTAGTGAAAACTGAAAGAAACCCAACCAATATGACAGACATGTTTTCAATATTTAAAGGATAACCTGATTTTGGAATTTATAAAAAGTAATTATCTTATGCAGAAGCAGAAAATCCAGGATTAAAAACCATTACTGCCAGAACTGATTATATCATTAAATGTAATCTTTTTTTCTTTTTTGGTTTTTCGAGACAGGGTTTCTCTGTGTAGCCCTGGTTGTCCTGGAACTCACTCTGTAGACCAGGCTGGCCTCGAACTCAGAAATCCACCTGCCTCTGCCTCCCAAGTGCTGGGATTAAAGGTGTGCGCCACCACTGCCCAGCCATTAAATGTAATCTTAAAGGACTTCAGTTTTAGTTGGAGGAATAGAACAAAAATCCATATATTGTGATTCATTCAGGATGAGATCTAGTCATATACTGTTACTCACTCAGGATGAGATCTAGTTATATACTGATTCCCTCAGGATGAGATCTAGTCATATACTGTGATTCCCTCATGATGAGATCTAGTCATATACTGTGATTTGCTCAGGATGAGATCTAGTTATATCCTGTGATTCGCTCAGGATGAGGTCCAGTTATATACTGTGACT
>JADRCH010000073.1:6373239-6397739 GCA_019843965.1 Rhynchomys soricoides | reverse complement strand
TATACTGGGATTCCCTCAGGATGAGATCTAGTCATATACTGTGACTCGCTCAGGATGAGATCTTATGATGCTGTAAAGAGGTTAAGCAGCTATCATTCTAGAATCATCTCCTTCACAGCAATCCCAGTGACCTCTTAACACACTTTAATAAAAGATAATAGTATCAATTATTTACTGGTAAAAACATGTCACCTAAAGTAAATTCAACAGCAGACATAATATAGATCAGAAAATTTTTATTTATGTATAAGGTTAAAAAAATTTAGCCTTTTGTCTGTTCTTATAAGTAGATGTTATCACTCAATTTTTGAAGACTTCAGGTCAACTAACTCAGAATTTTCAAAAGCATTAATGATCCCTTCTTAGGCAACTTATGTGTTCTACTGTTCATCAAATTTACTTACTCTTCCAATAAGCCTAGGGACTGAGATAAGATGGAACTGACAACTATCTCCATAATCTTAAAAGCTAGGTGAAACAAATGTCCTCATGGTCCAAGAGACAGTCAAGTGTAGCCAGATCACTTGACCAGCAACTAGAATGTGACTACATAACTTCTAGCAGCAGAACGCCCAGGACAGCCATGAGCAAATGCTTTCGTTCAACTGCAAATTAATTTCTCTGCAAGAAATAATTTTTGAAAATGCTCTATTGTTCACCTGCCTGCAAACATGAAACACATCAAAGATCTTGTTTGTCTCCATTTTTCCCTGTAGAATCAGGTGCACCGGAAACCTTATTAGTTTCAACAAAAACAGATTCAAAGGCAGCTTCCTGTTCATCCAAAGAACTGGTGGTAGTGACTCCTTTAATTAACGTTGGGTTGGTAAAAGACTGTTGTTGCTTGGGCATTGTACTCGATTCTATTGTTTTTCTGCCTCTTCTTTTACCAAGAATTCTGACATAATTTGCAGGTATAAGTCCTGTTGTCTGACCGTCAAGGCTGGCCAGAAGCCAACCACGCACTTTCGGTTGTTGTTCTGAAAAATGAAAAAGACAGCTTTTAAGTACACTCTGGAATCCAACAGAATATTAATGATAATGTACGCTAAGCAAAATCAGAGTCTCACAGTGAGACATGAAAACGAGTAGTGTGCACACACACTCAAAAGCAAACTCTAGCACACTTCTAGCACACCGGTCTAGATCCATTTTTCTTTTAAAATAAAGAGAAATCTCAGTTACCCAAGTTGACAATCCTCCTGCTTTAGCCTCCTAAGTAGTAGGGAGAACAGATATGTGTCTAGCTTCAGTTCCATTCTTAAATTTATTGTATAGTATAAGTATAAAATATAGTAAAGTATAATAAGTAGCAAAAATAAAGTATTATGAGTATACATTATACTTACTAAACAGTCCTATCTTGAAACATCTTTTGGATTTTAAATTAGAATCTGACAAAAATACTTGAAGTATTGTATCCTGTATAGGGATTGACAGAGTTTGGAACTCAGGGGTTTTGAATTTAGAAGAGACTATGTGGGGAAGTATTGTTCCAGCACTATGGGGGATTTTCTCTGACTCTACTGTGTTCTGACCCAGGGTCTCATGTACATAATAGTACAGAAGGGGGACAAGTTGGGAAGAGCAAGGGGTCAGCAGGGAGGGGAGGGGACGAGAGGGTAATGGGGGACAGTGGAGTGAACACTTGTGATCCTAGCACTTGGAAGGCTAAGGGAGGACTGCCCTGAGTTTGAAGCCAGCATGGGCTCCACACTGTGAGGCCCTGTCTCAATCTCTTCCCTAAAAACAAACAAACAAACAAAAAAATCAACCAAAACACAAACAGAAAAAAACAGACAAAGCAAAACTCTGGTAATCGGCAAGTTAGCCAGTGAGCAAGGTCCTTTATTTCGGTTTCAAACACTACCTTTACAATTATTAAAAACTCAAGATAATTACAACTTATTTGTGATTTGTTACCTTTGAGGGCTAAATTTAGCATATCACCAGCACGGAAAGAAATTTCTTCATCAGACACGGCAACAAAATCGTATTCTGCTCTAGCAACTACATGGTCATCCTCACCACTTGCCCAGTTGGTGTGGTCTATAAACAAAATCAATGGTAGGTTAATAAAGTTTGTGAAATGCAGATATTGACTGGCTATGGCTTATAAGCTGCATCACCCCAGTTGCCAAGTGGATCAGTCTCCTTCCTATGTACACTAGGGACACTGAACGGCAGGCTTCCTATCCTATCAACCATCAACCATCACACCCCAAGTGGATCAGTCTCCTTCCTATGTACACTAGGGACACCGAACGGCTTCCTATCCTATCAACCATCAACCATCACACCCCTTGCACGCTTTCCCTTCTCTTACCCTCTCTTACTTTCAGTCAGGGGCTGACAATTCTGTTTTCTTTTTCCCTACAGAGGGTAAGTAGTTTCCATTTTATATATTGAAGGCCAGGAGGACAAGCTTCCTAGATATGATATGATTATTTATATAACAAGAAAAAGAAATTTCATTTTTTTTTTTTTGGACAAAATTCAAAATAGCGGTTTGTTTTGTTTTTTTATTTAACAGTACATGTCTACCCAGAAGAAAGGAATACTCGTGGGAAGATAATATTTCATTCATTTTGGGTTCAATGGCAAATACTCGTTTGTCAATGCTAAATGATTGTAAGATTTGAGGTGCAATTCATGGGCATCCAAGTTTGATTAAGCATGTTTATAACTTGAGAAAGATGAGAATATAATTTTGTCCACATCTCTGACTGTGCTGTGTACCATGTTATTACACTGTTGACTAATCACTTCTAAATGATAAATCAGTTACACAGTGAGAGAATCTGAAATATCGATGTTTCCTTTGCAACTGAAGTCCAAAAACTGCTTCTGGGATTCGGTTTGAACTTGGAAACCTGTATGGGAGTGGAAATCTCAGTGATTTTAGCATTTTTATTAGCATTTATTAGTCATACATAATGATGGATTTCATTATGACATTTTCGTAAGTGAATACAATGCGTTTGGACAAATTCATCTGATCCTCTCGTCCCCCCTCTCTCTGGTTGACCCCTGTTCTTCTCAAGTAATCTGTCTTCACTTTCAATGTGCATGAGACCCTGTCAGATATCAAAACAAAAAAGACAAAGTATCTCCCACTTCTATTAAGAAAATTCTTTTAAAAGGTTTTTACTAATATGTATGTGTATCTGTCTTATCTGTGTGTGCCACATGTCTGTAGTGATAGCAGAGGCAGAAGAGATCCCCCGTGAGCGCCCAATGTGGGTGCTGAAAGTGAGTTCAGTGCTCATAACTGCTGTACCATGTCTTCAGCCCCCACTTCACATTTGACACAACTTAATATAACCAACAACACTTATGTATCATAGGAGCAGATGGAAAGCTTACCTTTGAAACTACTGGCTCAATAATATCTAATATTCTCTGTTGCTGAATAGAACAATGAATAATTATAAATTTAGAAAATGTGTTTTTGAAAGAGTTATAAATTTTGTTCAACTAAATCCTTCACATATATTTTGATCATCTCTTGCAGTATTGCTTAGTAGATTCTACTTCACGCTGTAGTAAGTCAGGACTTTCAATTTTAACATTACTCATACTGTATAGCTCTTCATGTGGTAAACTACACATTACCTCAAGTTTACCATTGCCTCCTCAAGCAACTGAGACGTATTAGGACCTACTGGATTATCAATCACGAGCCAGAGAAAGCGCCTCAAATAATTTGCCCCTTTTTCTTCTTTTGGGGGGAGGTGAGGTCTGACAGCAGTCCTTGTGCATGCTAAGCACATGCTCTGAGAGCAAACTACAGCCTTCAACCTTCACTTATCTTTAGCTGATGATGCCATTCTGAAAGTTAACAAACTGTTCTCATTGATAGGCTTAAGGAGACTTACTGTCTATGGATAGTTCTTTGGCTTTTGTAATAATTATCAATTAAGATTTCCTTCACTGGCTAGCAAATGAAACTTTGGTTGTAGTTTCTATTTCCCTTATTTTTGTGGGCACAGTGGGAAATGTTTAGTTTTCTAAGTATTGATTTCTGTGACTACTGTTCAGTCTGGTAGCTGTAATCACTTAACACAGCTATTGTGCCATTGCAGAATGAACATAGTACTTTACCAAAATTCATTGTACTGTGTTTTTACAATATAACTCCTCCTTTTCAGTTCTAGTGTGCTACATATAATCTTTTTATGAAACGTAGTATGTGACTGTGGTGGTCTGAATATGCTGGGCCCATAGGGAGTGGTAATGTTAGGAGGTGTGGCCTTGTTGGAGGAAGTGTGTCACTGAGGGGTGGGCTTTGGAGGTCTCCATCCACTGCGGAAGAGAGCTTCTTCTTAGCTGCCTGAGGAAGTGAATCTTCTCCTGGTGGCCTTCAGATTGAGATTTAGAACTCTCAGCTCCTCCTGCGCCATGTCTGCCTGCATGCTGCCATTGCTTCCCAGCATGATGATAATGAACTGAACCTCTGAAAATGTAAGTCGGCCCCAATTAAATGTTGTCCTTTATAAGAGTTGTCTTGGTCATGGTGTTTCTTCACAGCAATGAAATCCTAACTAAGACAGCGACTTTGCTCAGAAGCAGAGCACTAGCTTAGCATGCTTAAGGGTTTAGGTTTAATTCCCAGCGCAACCATCACCACCAAAAAATACTGTCTTAGTCAGTGTTCTACTGCTGTGAACAGACACCATGACCACAGCAACTCTTATAAAGGAAAGCATTTAACTGGGGCTGGCTTAAGTTTCAGTTCAATCCATTATCCTCATGGTGGGGAACATGGCGCAGACATGGTAGCTCAGAATTATACATCCAGATCCAAAGGCAGCAGGAAGGGACAGCCACTGGGGCTGACTTGGGCTTTTGAAACCTCAAAGCCCGCTTTCAATGACACACTTCCTCCAACAAGGCCATGCCTTCTACTCTTTTCAAACAGTGCCACTCCCTGTGACTGAGCATTCAAATGTATTGAGCTGATGGTGGCCCTTCCCATTCACACCACCACACTAAAGGAATATGTGCGGCACTCTGCATGCTGCCACTGCAACTGAGCTTTAGAGATGTGTAGGATGTGGTCCAGCCAGTAATGTGAATCAATTATAATGCCACATAAAGTCTCTGCACAAGCTACTTTGCTGTTTCATTTCAAAATCAGCCACAGTAATGTGTAAGTATGGCTATGTTTGAATAAAACTTTATAAACCTCTGCGTTTCCTATAATCTTCACATGTTAAAAATCTGGTATTTTAAAAAATGTGTTCATGTAAATGAGTGCGCACGTGTGTGTGCGTGTGTGTGTGTGTGTGTGTGTGTGTGTGTGTAGGTCAGAGGTTGATGCTGAGTATTTTCCTCTATCATTATTTTGTTTTTGACACAGTTTCTTACTGAACTTGGAGCTAACAGACTGGATAGGCCGGCTGAGATTAGATCCAGGGATTAGATCTAGCGGTCTTCTCGGCCTTCCTAGTTCTCGAGTCACACATGCAAGGCTCTGCTCTTCCATGGGTGCTGGTGATCCAAACTCAAGCAAGTCCTCCTGTTTCTGCAGCAGGCACTTTATTCACTGAGCCATCTCTCCAGTCTCTCTTCTGACTTTAAAACTATTCTTTTTTCTCATTCCTGAAAAGCATCAATAGTAGTCTCAGCCTGCATGCCATCAGCAGCCAGAACTGTAGGTTTAGCACACAGCTGTCTATGGGAGTCTGCTCTAAGAAGGAGAGAACTGAGTTATAGGAACCAAATTTCCTCAGTGTTGCTTCTCAGAAACATTTCTACTGCCCAACCAACTCCTTTATTTCTCACATCGCAGATAAAAACATCCCCTTCTTCTGACCTAGTTCTGTGTGTCACCTTTTCTCCTCTTTACTATAAAAGGCTCCGTTACTGAATCCCCACACCAATCTCTAATCTGTCTCTACCTACTCCTTCCTTCCTTTCTTTTATGTTCCTTTTTGAGACTGGATCTTACTCTGTAGCTCTGGCTGGTGTGGAACTTGCTATGTATGTCCAGCTAGCGTCAAACTTCTATCAGTCCCCCTACTTCCGCCTCTCAATGCTGAGCTGATGTGGCATGTGCATCACCATGCCATTTTACTTTCCTTTGGCCTAAAAATACCATAGGCTCTAATGTCCTGTTTCTTCTTTTGAGACAGGATTGTAATATATACCCCTGGCTGATCTAGAACTAGCTACATAGATCTGTCTGTCTCTTAATTCCGGAGTACTGGAATTAAAGGTGTGTGCCACTACAGCTCCCAGAGATCTAATTTCTTAAAAGGCAAAGCAGGGCTAAGAATGCAGTTCGGTGGAAGACCACCGTAAGCACATCAAGACCCTCACTCAGCTAGCACGTGCATGAAAACCAAGGCACAAATACACCGTCTACTCCATTTCCCCCTCTCCTATTTGTTGCTTACCCCCAGCCACTCACGCACACAATTTCTGACTTAATTTACCCTTTACATCCCAAGGGCAGGCAGAGCAACTCAACAGAAGCACAAATGGTTCTCTTCCCTTCCATTTCCTGCACTCTTACACCGCCACAACCACACTGGCCTCCTTGCTGGTTATCTATCATGGCAGGCATATTGCCACTGAAACACCTTTAAGGTTTTACGGTTTCAAACATCTGTCCAGTAGGCAGGCGGGCTTTGCTCCTTTCAGGAAGCCTTCCTTGAAGATCTGTGGCGCTATAACAGGTTCCTCTTCTTCCCTCTAGGACCCCCCAACATCCTTCCTGACTATTTTTTCTTTCCTGCAGGACTCATTATTTTCTGACTCATTGCATATTCCGTTTCTTGCCTCCCAGCAGATTGCCACAAAGTCGTGCTTTATCTCCCTGTCTTCTAGAACTGTAACTGACCTGTATTAGGCATTCAGTTAATACTCAGTTAATTAGTAAAATATCTATAGTAACTTGTTTAAAAGCCTATGGCACTTTCATTCTTTGCTTTTATAAACCACATGTAATCAGCAACCGAGTCTACTGTTCGTCCTTCTTCACACACCCTGATTTAGTCTCTGATCTCTTTCATCAAGTCTAGCTGAACTCTTCAAAATTAGTATTATGCCTTTTTAAAAAATGTGCCAAACAGGTTACTAGATACTCAACATAGTCCAACCCTTTACTGCACTCGCCCCCTCCCCCTCCATCCCCCCCATATGCTGGGCATCAGACACAGACATGGAGTCTTACAGAAACATGGGAACAAGCAAACACTTTACCAATGAGCTACACCTCCAATTCCCAATCTGAGCTCTTTAGAAAACTATTTACAATATGTTACAAATGCTTAACACAAAAATTAGCAATAAAAAAAATCATTCCTTACTAAATGAAAATTAAGTTTCACAACAGCAATCAAGCCCCTTCTCTCACCATTAGCTTTCAGTCGAATTCTCAGCATCCTTTATTTTGTGTACAAAGGCATCTCTTGGCCAGGTCTCATTTTCTGCCCATGTATTTCTGTTCAGGCTGTTCCACCTGCTACTTGTGTATTTGCATGATGATCCCCCCCTTTCTTTGGTGGTACTAGAGCTTGAACCTTGGGCTTCAGGCATATCAGTGAGCTACATCCCTACAATAAGAAGAAGCTATCAAAAGCTAACTCAGATGCCATTTCTTCCTAGTTAATGTGGCCAACAACAGTGGCTTCACTATTCTAGAATTCTTTGCCAGCTGACAGATACGGGTTTCATCAGCCCCAGATATGCTTCTGGTCCTGCCTTACCACTCTGGCCTTATTAAAGTTGCCTGTATATTGTTGTAATGACTCTCAATATTTTAGAAAAATAGGATTGTGCTCTTTGGATTTTTATATATTCTATAGCACCAAGTTTGGTACTTTGTAAATGAGTTAGGCTAATGTGTACTATTAAACTGAATAAATTAATCAGCAAGCCTGACTTTGTTACATAAATATTCTTTTTCTAGTCTTGAAGCTCTTAACTAAAAGGATAATTGTATTAAAATAGGAAATGCAAAGACTGCTAATTTAACAAATCCATTCTCGAAGTTTTCAAATGTCTTGTGGTTTTGAAGCTGTTTTTAGTCATTCTTACCGGTTACATCATTGTATGTAGACAGAAGTTTCCAGATGAGGTAAGGACCACCAAGGATCACAGCAAAGAACAGGAATATTGGCCAAGATTTTGCTGAGTTAGTCGCATGGTCCTCGGCACCAAGGCAGGCCACAGTTCCTTCACTTTCTGCCCACAGGTCCTCGTTCTCAGAGCCTCTTCTTAAGCCCATCATCCACTGTAACCGTCTATAAAGATATCTTATAGTCCTAACTAATGCAAAGGCTGAAAAAACCTTTGTAAAGTGTATTTTTAGCCGGGAAAAGTGATTTGCTACATCCAATACAGCCCTGAAACTGTTATAGACAGCTGAAAAAGTAGCATCCATCATCATGCTGACAGAGGCAAATGCATGCACAATACTTTCAATGGACTGAAATGCACCTCTGCTGCTTTCTTCAGCTTGCTGAACAAATCTACTGGGAGGAAGATCATCTACACGGAGGCGGTTAAAGCCCAAACCATTGTACCCATAACTGTAAGGGCTATAGCTTCCGTAAAATGAATTTCCGTAGGTTCCATATCCAGAAGAAAATGAACTGTAAGCAGGTCTGAAGGTGTTTACATTGTTGCTCCCTGTCTGCTGGGATGGCCTGGGAAGAATAGGTGGGGGCACTCGGGTAAGTGTTGGTTGTCCAGGTCTTGTCAATAAAGTAGGGCCCAAATCAGCAGATCTAAAACACACACACACACAAATCCAGGTTACTTATGCACAAAACCTTTTGTCCAATAAGTAAGTTTTAATTATCGCTATGGTTTTTGTTTTTTAGAATTTCCATTTCTCTTTAATTGACTTTAGAAGTTGGTATGGTAGGTGCTGGAAAAATGGCACTGGATGCTTTTCCAGAGAACCCTGCTGCCATGTGGGTGTTGGTTTGCTTTCCAACACCCACATGGCAGCTTACAACCGCCTGTAACTCCAATACAGAGTTACAAGGAATCAATGGCCATCTTCTGACTTCCATAGGCACCTCCAAGGCTTTAATGCTTTTCTGTTGTGTCACACTTATGTGCATCTAGTGTCCAGAGCATATTTCTCGCTTGCCATGACAACCAGCATAGTAAAGACTAAGCAAGCCCATGACAGAAGGACAGATATCTCCTCAATGCTGTGTTAGTTTCTTCCACTCAGCTGTTAAAAAATTTTAAACAGAACAAAAAATTTGGCAGAATACATATATATTTTTTATGTAGATTCAATAACTACCATGATCTTACCATTTTTTTTCTCTCACTTTGGTCCACAAATTCTTGAAACATCTGAAATTAACATCTAAACTTGATACATTTACCCCCTAAGTTTCTCGGAAGGCATTCCCCCCACCCCCACCCCGAGAAAAAAACACCAAAAAACAAAAACAAAACAAACAAAAAACCCAAAAAAAAAACCCATTTCAGTTACTACCCTATCACTGAAAGCTAAAAAGTTTCATACAATCAATAATGCAATCAATATAAAAAAAACTAATCCATTTCCCAGCAATGTTAAATAGCTTTGAAGTACAATCCAGTTACCATCAGTTTACCCATTTAATATAAAATTCAATTGTTTTTATTTTCCTAGACACAATACTTTCAATACTCCTGAAAGACACGTGGAATTCACAGGGAGGACAATGAGAACTAGGATAAATCTCACAGAGCATAGGACATATATGAGGACACCACCATGAAACCCACCATATTAAGTAGTTTAAAATACCCTGTGTTCGCTAGCAGTCACTTCCAGTTTCCTTCCCAACTCCAGCCTTTGGTAAACACAAACTTACTTTGTCTCTATGACCTTATCCAGTCCAGATATTTCATATACAGTTTATTTTACTTACACCTATGAAGTTTACCAATACCTAGTCATTATTTCTGGGAGTAACATGGTCAGGTTCCTGTGGGCTTCAGATCACTGCTTGGGACAGCCCACCCTAGACTCTAACTTACTGTGTAGCCGGCCGGCCTCCCTCTCAGGTACAGAGTTAAATGCACCTGCCGCCATGCCTGTCTTTCGAGTCTTATTTTCATCAACCAATTAGTACATACACTTGCTGTACGTGCATTTCTGTTAAGGATATATTGTTAATGTATTGATAATGTATCAGCACACTAGCTCATGCTTGAACAAATCTAATACGCATACCTTTTCTTTAGTAAAGCTTCACAGCCACCTTGTTCTTTGGATTATTAGACAGAACTAACATGGGAGCCATTTTAAGCAGTGAGATCAGTCTGTTAATGTGAAAACCCAGAACTAAACAGACTACATAATAGACATGAGTTCAGTTGTTAGGGCTGAAATAAGCTTGAACACTGCTTTGTTCAACTTCAGCTGAGATTACAGATCCCTGCGTGTCCTATAGATGCACACAAATGACAAAGGACTGATTTTGAGGTTATAAATGAATTTTGGTGGGTAGGCAAATTTGCAAATATGAGATCCATAAAGAGTGAAGATTTTTGGTAGAGTCCCATAATGTGTGATTTGTACCTTGCTTCTTTCACTTCAGCATGCTTCAAAGGCTCACCCTACTGTAAACCATATCAGATTATGTGAACACCTTTTCCCCAAATGCCTCACAGCAGAAGTGTCTCAGATTTGAGATTCTGGAACACAGCATACATACAATGAGGTGTTGTGGGATGGCTATCAAGTGAAACATGAATTATACTTGTGTTTTGTACACTTTTACACACATAACCTGATGGTAATTTCATACAGAAGTTTTAGTATGCTTGTAATTTTTGTCTGCTTCTGAGATGAATTCTTGCAACCCAGCTCTGGATAGCCTAGACCTGGCTATGCAGCTCAGGATGGCCTTAAAC
The DNA here is from genome assembly GCA_019843965.1 of Rhynchomys soricoides. Classification (NCBI taxonomy): domain Eukaryota; kingdom Metazoa; phylum Chordata; class Mammalia; order Rodentia; family Muridae; genus Rhynchomys; species Rhynchomys soricoides. The sequence continues at coordinate 6,386,861 of JADRCH010000073.1, read as the reverse complement.
TCAGTGGCAGTCCTCTCATGTGAGTATACCTATTTAATTTTCAATTCATTTATTTTTTTCTTGAGACATGCTGTTCACCACAGGATGTCTTAGGACTATGAGGTCCAGGCTAGCTTCAAATTCATAAACCCCATGTTTCTCCTCCCAAGTGCTTGAATTATATGTATATGTTTACATTTTAACCTCAACTTATTACCTGATGTTAGATAGAAAAGTTTACCTGTGGCATTATGTCAGTACTCAAGAAGTTTCAGATTTTGGCATGTTTATTACTCTTCATAGCCAAAGGATATATTCATTCATACATATACATACACACACATATGTATATATACATATATATATTGTTTGGGGTACATTGGTCTGTTTCAATGCTTTGGCTGTTTTGAGTAATGTCACTAGTGAAGACTTGTTTGTATAGACATTGTCTTAGTCAGGGTTTCTAATGTCTAGACATTGTCTTGGTCACAAACATCATGACCAAGAAGAAGCAAGTTGGGGAGGAAAGGGTTTATTCAGCTTACACTTCCAATTGCTGTTCATCACCAAAGGACCGGAACTCAAGCAGTTCAGGAAGCAGGAGCTGATGCAGAGGCCATGGAGAGATGTTCCTTACTGTCTTGCTTGTTCTCCTGGCTTGCTCAGCCTGCTTTCTTATAGAGCCCAAGACTACCAGCCCACAGATGGTACCACCCACAAGGGGCCCTCCCCCCTTGATCACTAATTGAGAAGATGCCTTACAGCTGGATCTCATGGAGGCATTTTCTAAACTGAAGCTCTGTTCTTTGTGATAACCCCAGTTTGTGTCAAATTGACACAAAACCAGCCAGTACAGGCATTTTTGAATCTCAAGTCTACTCCTATAGTGAATTGTTGGGTTGTATACTAAATATTACATTTAATCTTTGTAGAACTGCCAGACTAGTTTCCAAAGCAACCATATCACTATTCGAATATTTCCACCGGCAGTTTGAAGATTACAGCTTGCCCACATTCTTTCTTGTTAATGGCATTTAAACAATAGCCAACTTAATGGTCAGGGAGTTACATCTCACTATGGTTAAGACAGGGTCTCATGTAGCCTAGACTGGCCTTAGACTTGTTACAAAACCAAGAATGACTTTGAACTTCTGATTTTCTTGCTTCCACCTCCTAAGTACTGGCATGACAGGCATTTGCCACATCATCCAGTTTTGCTGTGGTCTTGATTTGCATTTCTCTAAAGCATAATTATATTAAGTACTTTTTATGTCCTTCTGGCCCCTACAGTCTTACCACAAGAAACAGCTCTATATTTCCCTCAAATACTTGTGTTATGTGTGCATATGGGGAATAGGCACATGCCACTGAATACATATGAAGGTCAGAGGACCCGTGAGGGTCCCAGGGTGTGGCTCTAGTCATCAGGCTTGCTGATAGGCGTTTTTACCCATGAAGCTACTTCACTTTCCTCACAACTAAATGAGCTTCTTATCATGGTCTTTTTTAAAGTATTTATCTTTTTTGCTGAATTGAAAAAGTAAAAATGTTTTTTTAAAAAAAAGTTTATTTTTCCTTTATGTGGCTAAGTATTCTTGCCTCCACGTATGTAAGTGTGTTACACGCATGTGGCTCCTGTGGAGGTCAGAAGAGGGTGCTGGGTCCTTTGAGACTAGAGTTACAGGGGTTATAACCTGCCGTGTGGGTACTAGGCACCGAGCCTGGGCCCCCCCGCAAAAGTAGCAAGTACTGAGCATCTGTCCAACTCCGTCAAAATGTCTGTTAAAACTGGTTTTTGAATAGAAATTTATATATTTAGTTTATACATTGCATTTGACTTTTTCTTCTATTATATTCTAAAGTAGGATAATCGGGGCTGGCAAGAGAGAGCTCAGTGCATAAAACATGTTGCCTTGCAAGTCTGCTGAGTCAGTCTGATCTCCAGAACCACAAGGGGAAAAAAACCTGACCCCCAAAAGCAGTACTCTGATCTCCACACAGATGGCACGGACGCATGTCCCCTCACTTACACTTGACCCTTGTTTATGTCACATACGTCATGTCTAATTGCAAAATGGTAATATCTGATGCCAGGGAAAGTTTTAACATTATAAACAAATTACAGAACTCTTACTTAAACACACACACACACAACTAAATCCAATATTTAAAAGAGGAACAAAACTTGAAATGGGCTAACTAACAATAGCCCATTCAAGTTCTGACAAAGGAGTTCTGCTACAAAGTAAAAGCACAGGAGAAAAGCTGATCTAGTTAGATTTGATACAAGATAAACACTTAGGGAACAAAACACAAACAAAAACATACTTTGATGAAGGCTGATGTTACAGGTTCACTCACTTCTCTGTCAGGAATCACAAGGTGAGTCAGGAAACTAGAAATAACAAAAATGAAGGTTCTACTCAAATGAACTCCAGTGTGCATTGAGGCTAAGAGTCTGCACCTTGGTGCCTGCTGTGAACTTTTATTTTTTTTATGTTTTTGAGACAGGGTTTCTCTGTGTAGCCCTGGCTGTCCTGGAACTCACTCTGTAGACCAGGCTGGCCTTGAACTCAGAAATCTGCCTGTCTCTGCCTCCCAAGTGCTGGGATTAAAGTCCTGCGCTTTTATTTTTAAAAGACTTTCCCAAAATAACAGGTTATTGCTATTATTCTTGGCTGCCTTCCAGAACTAGACCGTAAAATCCTACTGCTAAAAAGCAGCGCACTTTGGTTGTAGAATACAGAGAAATCAGGCTGGAGCTGTCTTTCAACTTCCTCCCTGCTGGCTAGCGAGCTTCTGTGTCAGAGGGTGTTATGCAGGCCGCTGTGGAGAAAACCCATCATGGTGTTACCCAGCAGTGAACTTGCATGCCACAATACTATCCTGTCAGGCAAGATACACCCCATGATCAATAATGGCAAAGAGTAACCAACTACTTTTGGATTGGATTTGAGGCCTGTTCTACAGGAATTCATGTCTGGTACTATAAATCTGGTTAAAAACCTCAGGATTAGTCAGATCAAAGGCCCTGGGTGGGGGTGGGGATAAGGAGGCATATCTGATACTAACTGGTTTTGCCAAATGGACATATTATAAACTACCTTCTACATATTTGTGTTTATACACATAGGGCTATCCTCAACCATGGCTAGAGAAGCTTAAGCTTGTCTCTGCAGTCAAGAGTTAACCGGTCAAAGTGAGAATGAGTGCTAGTGACTGTGTGGCCGTAAATGGGTCATCTCTATCAACCCTCGCTCTACAAACATAGGACACAACAAAAAAGAGGAGGTGGAAAAAACTGTGAGAGCCAAAGGATGGAGGAGTGAACGCTGTGAACGCTGCCTGCCTAACTCGTGAGCTCACTGGAGCTATGCAACATGCAAAAAGCCGGTACAAGAGCAGGCCAGCAATGTCGTAGGTCAGCATTCCAACAGGCAGTACTCAGTGCACGACACAAAGATGTGAAAAGATGGGGGTGGTATGGGGAAGGTGCTTGGGGGAGTGGGAGGGGCATAGCATGATCAAGATGCATTGCTTATATGAATGAAAATGTCAAAGAATAAACACAAGATATCATATTTAAAGATAAAGCCACAGACCTAAGAGAGGGGTTGGCCACCGATACAAGCCCAGGAAACAAATTAACTTCCACAGTTAAGAAGTAATGTCTTTAGCCTAACCACTGTTTTTACATCTGATTCTTATCAGATGTAAATGTAGGACTGGGTGCTATGGGTGCACACAGGTAGAAGCAAGGAGACTACTATTGCAGAAAGAGGAAAAGTAAAATTTAAAATTCCTAATTTTATAGAAGCCATAAACATGAAGTGTAAAAAAAAGAAGAAAAAAATTAAGATACCAGGTTAACAAAAATTAGTACTAAAAAAAAAAATAAAGAAAAAAATTAATAGCCCAATACAGATTCTAGGTATTTAAAATCATCAGTGATATTATCTATTTTTTCTTTCTTTTTTCTTTGCTTTTTTGAGACAGGGTTTCTCTGTGCAGCCCTGGCTGTCCTGGAACTCACTCTGTAGACCTGGCTGGCCTTGAACTTAGAAATCCGCCTGCCTCTGCCTCCCAAGTGCTGGGATTAAAGGCGTGCGCCACTACTGCCTTGCATGATATTATCTATTTTTAAGTCAAATGAGCTGGGCATGGTGGTACACACCTTTGATATTAGCACTTGGGAAGGAGACAGAGACTGGTGCATCCCTGTGAGTTTGAGGCTAGCCAGGACTACATAGCAAGTTCCAGGCCTGCCCAGGCTACTTATACATAGTAAGACCTTGTCTCAAAAAGGCAACTCAAACATGAAATAAAACCATGTAAATATGAAGGAATGAATTAGAAATCTCAGACATGATGCCGCAGCTTTAGGGAATGCCCTGTAAGTATAACACAAGGAAAGAATAAGTTGTACACTGAGGAGAGTGGAAACCTAAGAACTGTATGCTAAGGGTGGACTTCGTAATCAGACTAACTCTCCAATTAGAAACAGCTGATTAGAAAAGCTGCTGCTGCTGGTGGGTCACAAAAGAAAAAGATCTTGCTTAAAGCATTAGAGAACAAGGTACTGAGAAAATTTAAAAATCAAGGTAAAGAAAGAAGAAGTCATAGTATTGTCTCGAGACAGCAGCTGATCCAGGAGGAGATGGTGGGTGGCACAGCTGCTTAGGCCATTTAGTCTTCCTCTAGAGACTTCCTTTTCACTGTCAGAGCAACAGCAGTGTAGGTTACTTTAATCTAGTCAAGGTTTGGTTGAGGAACTGTATTAAAGGGTTGTTGCATTAGGAAGATTGAGAAAGAACCATTGCTTTAAAGATGAGCCTTCAAACAATATGTAAGATATAACTATGTTAAAAACTTTGGTGACTTAAGAAAAATTCAGAACAAGGTGATTGCCTGTAAATCCCAACACTGGGGAAGTTTAGGGGAAGACCACTGGGAGCTCAAGGCCAGCCTGGGCTCCCTAGCAAGACATTTGTCTAGGAATAAAGACAGACAGACAGGCGGGGCAGTGGTGGTGCACGCCTTTAATCCCAGCACTCAGGAGGCAGAGGCAGGCGGATTTCTGAGTTTGAGGCCAGCCTGGCCTACAGAGTGAGTTCCAGGACAGCCAGGGCTACACAGAGAAACTTTGTCTCGAAAAACAAACAAACAAAAACAAAACAACAAAATACAGAAAGGAAAAAAGACAGAAAAAAAAGAGTAGTGAATAAGTATTTTCTTAAATACTTTGAGTACTGAATACTGTAGATACTGAAATGGATGGAAAAAAAATAAAGATATGTGTGTATAATTATGTCACAGAGGACCTAGGTATCATATAAATTATTTTATAGATTTATTTTATTTTTATATATAGCTAAATTCAGACACACTAGAAGGAGGCAATGGATCTCATGTCTTCTTGGATCACAACACATGGCTGTGAGCCATCATGCTGTTGTTGGGAATTGAACTCAGGACCTCTGGAAGAGCAATCAGTGCTCTTGACCGCTGAGCCATCTTTCTAGCTCCAATAAAATCTTAAAGAGAAAACCATCTACCTATAAAGGAATAGAATGTAAACTTTTCAATAGAAAAATTTTCAATGCAAACTTTCCTCGTTATAAAATTGATATAAAGGCAAAAGTATAATTTAAAAAAAAAAAGAATCCTGTATTACACAGAAACATAAATAAAGATCTTAAGATACAGAATTCAGACAGTATATTAAAAAAGGAAGCTAAGTAGATTCATTTAAAAAGGCAAGGTAAGTTCAAGATTAATGGAATGACCCATAATTGCATACTATTAGTAAAACAAATATAAACAGGTACAGAAGTCAGTCATAAAATTTAAAACACAACAAAACAACAACAACCCCAGAAGGCTAAGTAAGGTACAGAGAAGTTTAACGGGATAGCAAAGAACACACTTAGAAGCATCAGTATAAGTGTTGCTTTGATGTGGTAAAAACAGTTTATCACTCTATTTGTATCTATTACTGTGCCCAAGTGCTTTAGTACTTTTAAAAGAACACCAAATTTCCCAACAACAGAGAAGAGCTCCAACATGCTGAAATTTATGACGCGCCAGGAAAACATACAACTTGCTCTGGAATCATGTCGCCTGGATTTACTATTTACTGGATTTGTCTATTTACCCAAAGAAAACACACAGGTTCATGAACCTCTAATTCTGTTGTAAACCTTTAAAAGTTGCTGACCCACTTGTTACTGATTTAAATCAAAGCAAATAAAAACTTTATAGGCCTTAGACTACAGACAGACAGACACACACACAATTTTGTACACAAAGGCCACCCACAGACTTGGAATTCCTGTTTCAGAATTGTTCTTTCGATCCTCAACCTGAAACCTTAAGCTAAGTTATGCTGGAAAAGAAAGCCAAGGGTGAGAGCTTGGATTCCAGGTTGCGTAAAAGTGACCTTTGGGGCATTCAACCAACTTCTGGAGAGGCTGTAAATAGCTTTTCCATGACTTTTGCTCCCTATCCCTGTTCCGGCTGGGCCAACGTTGCGCTCGGCAGCAGACTCAAGCTAGAAGCTTAGAAGCGGGTCCGGCTGTCCCGCCTCCCGTGTCCCGCAAATAAGAAAAGGACAGGAAGCGCCGCTTTTCTTTCCAGCGCTGGCATCCGTGGGGTCGGCGGGGCGCCCCGGGGAAGAACTCGCGGCCGGCAGGCGCCAGACTTGGAGACCGGCTCCGCACTCGCCCCAGGCCGGCAGCGGGAAGCGACGCCTCCCCCCAATAACGGCTTCAACCGCCTCCTGCCAAGTCCCCGCTCTGGCCTCCAAACTCGCGGCCCAAACACCTCACACTTACTGGAAAGTGGGGCCGGGGCCCGGACCTGGGCCGGTCCCGGGAATTCGGCGGGTCTCCCAGGGTTTGGGGGGCGGCGGCGGCTGGGAAGCCATCTCTCCGCCAGCTCCGCTCCGGCTCCCGGCAGCGACTGCGACGGCTAGGTTAAGGAGCGCCTCGCTTGCCAGGCACGACGGGCAGATCTCCGAGCCCTCCGCCCCGCCCACGGCTGACGTCAGGCCAAGGCGTGTGGTCCGCCGAAGCTGGAGGAAGGAGGAAGGGACCAGCTAATTCGGAGGGGCGGGGCTGGGGGTTGGGAGAGCAGGGCGTTCTTTCTTTTCCCTAGTTTGGGTTTCAAATTTGAGTAGGGGCTCATCGACCTTTCTGGCAGCAGCTACTACGACCTAGGTGCTGAGTCCATTAGAGGCTCCTTTGCGGGTCGACCCTTTAAGGCTAGCAGTAAAGCTCTTCGCAGTCTTGTGTTCGCAGAGATTGCTGGAGTACCAAGCTGCCAGCCGGACAGCCCTACAGATCACTCTGTAACAAGAGGGGGGTTCGTGCATTCCTCTTGTGAGGAGCCTGGTACTTTTGTTGTAAAGCCCTGGTTTCCTTGGGGAACAGAACGGCTGAGCGCAATAGGTGCGCTGTCTTTAGTCTTCCCTGTTGCACCCAGGGCCGAAAAGGGTTAAGGCTTGGCTGCAGCATCTTGGAAGAAGGTAAGGCCTAGGAAGTACGAGGTGAGGGGTTAGGGACTGAGTGTCGAAGAGGTGTGGCTGCTGTCTTGTTTGTTAGCCAGGCGGAGTGAGTGGGAAGTTTCTAGAACCTTAGCAAATGGAGTTAAGGGCTTGTTTGTCCAGAACAGAGGTTTTCCCTTACCTTTCCCCCAACCCCATGCCAGAGACGAACCATACCTGTGCATGAGGAAATGCATTTAGAAAGAACTTAGGGTGTGAAACGCAAGACTATTTCAGCTAGACCCCCTCTCCCCGCTGCTCTCTTTCCTTTTCGATATATATATTTTGTAAAGTGAATAAATAAATAAAAAATAATCCTCCATTTAATGAGATTGGTCTAGGTATGTGGCGCGTGGAGAAGGGAGTCAATCCCATTAGAGAGATTCTGATACCTGGGAGGGACTTTGTTGCCACTTTTCAGTTCTTTCAAACAGCAAAGTTGAAAAGCTTCGTGTAAGAGATATTTCTCAGGGCATATTTTCAAAGATAAATTTAATATCAGATCACAATCCATTTCTTTTTACGAAATCCTACGATTTCATTTCATCAAGATGAAATAACCTGTCTTCGAGGTGTATGTGCTCTTTTTAATGGTAACTTGATTGAGGAGTCACGATTATTGCCAGCTCTTTGATTAGTCACACACACACACACACACGAGATTTTTGTTTGTTTCAGTTGTTTGAGGCCTTATCAAATCACTCAGAACAGGTTTGGCAATTCTCATCCGGTTTGGGAACTTTTCAGAGCCTGGAGATGGTGGTGTGTTACTTATTGCCTTTGCATGATACCTTTATTCTAGTGAACTATGGAGAAAGAGCATTCAGTCTTTATGCCAAAAGGAGGAGCCTAAATTTGAATGTTGTTAATTAAATCCAGAGAGAAGGTTTCACTATTAAGTGTCCTTTTCAAGAGCTTACGGATTTTTTTTTTAAGAGGAAGATGTATTTGCTTTTCTTTTTTTACTTAAAGGTTAATTCTCTATTGAGTCAAATATTTGTTGTTAACTAACAGAAACAGGAAAAAATAAAATAACTAGTCAAGTTTCTCTGTTAGGGGACTATGAAGATCCCTCCCCATTTCCCTTCTTTCTCTCTAAAGTCTCACTCTGTATGTAGCCCAGGCTGGCTTTGACTCTATTTAGCCCAAGTCAGCCTTGAACTCATGAGGTCTTCTTGCTTCAACCTCTTGTGTACTGAAGTTACAAGCGTGAGCCCTTACACCTGGCAAGAAGATGCATTTTTGCATAATTGTTTCTTTCTTTCTTTCTTTTTTTTTTTTTTTTTTTTGGTTTTTCGAGACAGGGTTTCTCTGTGTAGCTCTGGCTGTCCTGGAACTCACTCTGTAGACCAGGCTGGCCTTGAACTCAGAAATCTGCCTGCTTCTGCCTCCTGAGTGCTGGGATTAAAGGCGTGCGCCACCACTGCCCGGCTGTATAATTATTTCTAACTCCTCATAGACTCTTTACTTGACATTAAATTAATAGGCTAAGTGAGCTGATAGAAGGGATTCCGGAAGTGAAATAAATACTTGACCACACAGAGTTTCTTGATTTGTTTTTAAATAAAGTATATCCCCATATCGTAAATACTTTCTTGAAAGGTTTACACAGGCAACCCTGAGTGGTCTCAAGTCCTGGTATCTGAGCGTTCTTAATGCCACGCCCAGAGCAAGCTTGTCTTTGTTTCTCTCCGCTGTAACCCACACACTCACAAAGTCAAGTTCATCTTTGAGAGTATAGATATGACAAGCAGGATTTAAAGAGCACAAAATAGAATTTCTCAAATGAAAGCTCGCTTTTCCTTTTAAGGACGTATTTGTATGTAGCTGTAAAGTGCTGACACTGCTCATTTTAGTTTCTTCTAGTTATAGTTACCCAGTATGTTTCCACTGACTGAGGAAAGCAAGCATGTGGCCCAGCTGTTGTTCAGTTCTGGCACCTGTCCGAGATGCATCTTCAGATTCTGTGGTGTGGATTTTCCCGCACCTTACAAACGCCCATACAAGGTATATTCTTTGTAAATTAAAGGATGTTTTTTATAGTTTGGAATGTATGTCACTAGATTTGAGTGTTGTGAGTAGCCTATAACTCCACTAAAGAAGGAAGATTAATAAAATTATTCCCACAAAAGTAATTTTGAAACTGCAATTATCTTACAAATATGATGTAGGAATACGGTTGAGTTTTGAGTGACTACCGTTTAGCAGTTAGTGTAGAGAGGGATCTGTGGTGGGAATTTTTGCTACATTTAGTATTTGTGTAGACATTTTATAGAGGGCATCTAAACAATACCACAAGATATTGCTTCTCACATACGTTAATGCAAAGCAATAGGACGGGGCTGGTCATAGTCCTGATTTCTACTTTTAAATAGAAAATGAGTTTGGTTATGATTTTTTTAAAATTAAAATTTTCTCTTATTTTTATGAATATGTAATATGAGTATACATATTACTATACATATGAGTATACATATATACATATACTCGTGTGTGTGTGTGTGTGTGTGTGTGTGTGTTTGTAATAAGTTCTCTCCTTCCACCATAGACTCTGGGAAATCAGACAGGGTATTAGACTTGTGTGACAAGTGCTCTCTCCTAACAGGCTGTATTGCTTGTCTGGTAACCTGTCCCTTGCTGTGTATTACCATTTGTATGTGTGTATGTATTCTTCTGGCGCTGGGTTAGAACCCAGGGCTTCACATGTTCCAGTATTCTGTCACTGATTCTTGTCCCCAGCTTGCCACTTGTTTCACTTAGTGAAGGGGCTGTGTTCTGAGAAATGTTTCCTTAGATGACTTTTTGCTTGTATGAACATGATGGCGTATACTTAAGATGGCTGCAGTATGATTAGGCAGTCTGACCCTAAGGGGCCACTATCCACAGCCGTGCAGTCTGTTGTCATGAGCATTGTGTGACACCTGGCTCTGTGGGAAGCCTTTAAAAACCAGTGCTTATTGAGTCATTATTCCTGATACTAGTAACATAAGAAATGTTAGAGTCTTTCACATTTACAGTAATAATAGAGAGCTGTGCCGTTGAATAGAATGCTTTCACATAAAGTATATATCATACTTGTGACATATGGTTGATACTAACAGTGACATTCTTTTTAAAGGTAAATACTTCTACACATGTGTAAATATATACACTCATACACACTCAGTTTTTTATTTTAAAAGTTGCTAATAAACGATGCCGCAGTCACTTCCCTTTTCTGTCATTGTGTTGTTTGTTAGAAATAGAAAGAGTGCCTAGTGTGTGTCTACTGTTGCTATATGTCAAGCTTTCATTTAATTGCTTGTAAGTACATGCTATGATTGTCTCTATTTTCAGATGAAACGGCTTGAAACACAGAGAGGTTAAGCAGCCTGCCCAGAGTTAAACAGCTATTAAATGAGGAAGCTAGGAACTGAACAGTGTGTCTGAATCCAAAGCCTAGAATTTGGAGCTAGAAGATGTGGATTTGAATCTCAGTTCCACCACTGTACAGCTTCAGTTTACTACTCTGTATATGGGAATGGTGACACCTTCTATCCCATGGGACTTTAAGGGACGTTATCAATTATTAAGTATGCACAAGCAGTTGGAAAACAGTAATGGCACATAGGCAGTGACAGTTGCTATGTGTGTAAATGCTCAGCTTATATCCAGCTTTGTGTAACCTTTCTTATATGCTCTTTGCACACATGTCTCTCACATACACTATATATACTGTATTCAAAATATATTTTATATAAAACTGGCAGCAATTTTGACTTGTAATATTCTTTGTGAATAAATATAAACAAAGTATTCAAAGGATTTTTGAAATGTTTTAAGCTTTGTTTTGTTCCAGTCATATAGCTATACATGAACACACACTTGTACATACTATCTCACATAGCTATACGTGAGCACACACACATACATTCTATCTCACATAGCTGTACGTGAGCATGCACACGTACATACTATCTCACATAGCTGTACGTGAGCACGTACACGTACATACTATCTCACATAGCTATATGTGAGCACGCACACGTACATACTATCTTACATAGATATACATTTGCACACACACGTACATACTATCTCATATAGCTATACATGAGCACGCACACGTACATACTACCTTATATTCCTATACGTGAGCACACACATGGACACACTATTTCACACACACGGTGGGGGGAGCACAAGCTGATTTTGATTCTTGCTATGTTACTTAACAACTTCATAAGCATAGTGCGAGTTAATGTGAAATCTTATCATTTAGAGGTTGAGTAAGGAAGGATAATTTTTGAGACAATTTACCAAAATTTGGTAGTATTAAAGTTTGGGGCTATAATTACATTCCATTTATATGCATTAAGCAAAAGAAGCCCTGGTCTACATTTCTGTCTAATTTCTGTCATCCCATGTATTTGAATGTAAAGACAAGCTCCACTTTCAAAGGCTGCTGCCACTCCACCATCTAAACACCCCGCTTGCCTTGTGCTTCTGCTACATAAGGCCGGTGTGACTGTGGATAGATCGTTCGAATTTAGTTAGCCTATACTAACTCAAGAACAGTTTTTCAGTCAAACATTAAGTTTATTGTTGATGTGCTAGCACTCCATTTTTCACAAGTGTCACACACACAGACACACACACACACACACACACACTGGTATATTATGACCCACACAAATGTTGATTGCTACCTAACATCTGTAACATTAGTACAAGATAGTATGTACGTGTGCGCGCTCACGTATAGCTATATGACTGGATCAAAACAAAGCTTAAAATATTTCAAAAAAAGCCTTTGAATATTTTGTTTATATTTATTCACAAAGACTATTACAAGTCAAAAGTGTGTGTGTGTGTGTCTGTCTTTCCGTCTGTTTCTTTTGTTTCTTTGCTGTTTGAGATAGAACCCAAGGACTAAGCAGTATTCTGCCACTGAGCTACATCTCCATGCCAGTTTATATTTTTATGTTTTTGTAATTTGAATTGAATTTTTCTTTTTTTGAAGTTAATAGTTTAATGACCTTCTCAATAGAACTACAAACCAGATTTATAAAGCTGTTGATAGAGACTTTCTTCTTAAGATTAGGGTTTTAGCTTCACTGATTTGTGAATTCTGGAAAAACATTCACATATGTAATAGGCATTTGATCAGCATGAGGATTAAATGCATTAATAATAAATTCAGAGTCACCAGTAATGCACTGGTGTTGCATTAAGGACAGAAATCAAGGCACTTCTCCTTGATGTCATTTAACCAAGAGGGAGGCAGATTTGAATTCTCTACTTTGTTCCTACTGTGCTGCCTGCCATTCTCTGTCTCTCTGGTGTGGGAATCTGCGTCTGTGCCTGCCTGAAGGCTGTCATGTAAAATTATCCCTGTGTTAGTCTGTCTGTCCCTGACAAAGGCCTTTGTTCTCTTTTGGTTTTATATATTTTTAAATTTTATTTTTAATTGTCTGTATGTGATGTATACCATGTGAGTGGGTACCTACAGAGGCCATAGGCATGGGAGCCACTGGAGCTGGATTACAGACTGTTGTGAGCTACCCGATGTGGTCCTCTGGAAGAGCAGTCCACGCTCTAACCACTGAGCCCTCCAGCCAGTCTCTTTTATTGAACAGCAGAGAAACTGTCGCATGGACAAGGAATGAGAACTACTTAACAGAAATAGCAGTTGTACAAAAGCTAAGTGTGACTCCAACTGACCCACATAGCAAACCCTATCTGGCAATAGCTGAATGAGTGCTGCTTTCAGTGTATTTGCTGTTTCCAGCTTGTACTCCCCCCATACCCCCCATCTGTCTCTCTCTCTCTCTCTCTCTCTCTCTCTCTCTCTCTGTGACTTTGATCTTTGATTTCTTTGCTGTTTGAAGTGGAACCCAAGGCTTCGTATCTCAGAGTCCTTAGAAAACCAGTGGTGCAGTCACTTGGTCACCCCTGAATTGTTATAAACCAGTGCCGTGTGAGTCCTAGGTCACCCCTGAATTGTTATAAACCAGTGCTGTGTGAGTCCCTGGTCACCCCTGAATTGTTATAAACCAGTGCCGTGTGAGTCTCTGGTCACCCCTGAATTGTTATAAACCAGTGCCGTGTGAGTCCTTGG
>JADRCH010000073.1:6327218-6370370 GCA_019843965.1 Rhynchomys soricoides | reverse complement strand
ATACGATCGCTGTGGGCTGGAGGCCAGCCTGGACTATATAGGAAAGCAAGTGTCAGTAAATAATTTTAAAAGAGTAAAAATGAGGAATGAGGTCTATGCCTAAAACAAGAGGATCCTGAATTCATCTTAGGGGTGTGTGTGTGTGTGTGTGTGTGTGTGTGTGTGTGAGAGAGAGAGAGAGAGAGAGAGAGAGAATATATATATATGTTTTAAAGTCTTGTGTGAGTAGCCTGGTGAACTCCTTGTTAAGTGTTGCCCAAACTGAACAAGTTTTATTTTGCAAACTTGAGATCAGTTAGAAAAAGAAAACAAAACCAAAATAGAGTCACATTAATGCAAATATAAGAGGGGGGCTCAGCTCTGCTGGAATTGCAGCCAGAAGTCTAGACCCTCCGTGCATTGCTAATGGAGGGAAGAACTGCTAAGGGAGGTTTGTGTGGCTAGGGCAGGAAACAAATGAAACAGGAGGCGGGCCCTCTTGGGGCCTTTATGTGCACTGCTGATAGATGGAGAGAGCTGGCTTCTGAGAATCTTGCTTTGCTTCTGGCCTTTCTGTCAGGGAAAATGTGGTCTTCCTCAAAACAAAACAAACAAAAAAACAAACAAAAAAAAAAAAAAAAAAAAAAAAAGAAAGAAAAAGTAGAACAGTCATTCTGTGGAGAGTGAAGGTTCCAGCTCCAGCTCCACACAGTGCCGCCTTCCGAAACGGGCTCAAGTCTTCTGGCTTCGTAAATAATTATATTTCAAGATAGAGTTGTAGCAGCCTGCTCATGATCCTTGGGGATGTCAGAAGGCAGCATATTTTCCAAGCGATCGATTGGAGACAAAGTGTACCTTTCCCAAAAGGAAATAAAGTTGATTCTGAAAATTAGCAGCTGGTGAGCTCAGCCGCAAAGCTCAGTGAGATTCTGGACCAGGAGCTCCAGGGTGAGTTGTGGGCACTGATCTGAGTGAGGAAGGAGGAGTTTGCTGAGGGCAGAGTGTGTCTGCAGCGTGGAGTGAGCGCTAGAGCACAGTAATGCAGCCGCCCGCTCGTGTGGCTGCGTCTCAGCTGGCTGGCCAGTCTTCTCTCTCAATCATTTCCTGAAAGTGGCCTGAATACAACTGACTGGATTGTGCTGGACTGTTTGTACCAGATGGCTGGACAGTTCTTAAACATGGCCTGAATTCAGCCACATGAAGCTGCATTGAGGGAGATGTTAGACTAGATGCTGCGTCTTCACTTTCTGTCGTCCCAAATCCTAATCTCCAAAAGTAGGACACAGAAGCCCTTTGATGGCACTGCACGTTGGCCACAGCATCACTGAACTGCGGGCAGCTTCCTGATGTGCTTCAGGGCTCTCTCCTGCTCTCTTCTGTCCGTAGTTTATGATAGTGAAGACGTATGTGAGCCTCACTATGGGCTACATGACACAGGCTTGAGAGTGCAGCAGGCATGTTGAATGTTACAGTTAATTCACAGAATAGCTTATGAACAAGAACAGTCTAAAAGGACGAACTAGTAAGAATAAACATGAGTTCTTATGCGCGAGTTTAAAAAGCAGTCACTGAGTAAAGGAAGGACATATGTTTGCAGAGATGCCTCCGGAGCGTGTGTTATTACTTAAAGAGACAATAAGCCAATTGGATGACATGGGGTGGGCTACAGTGTAGCTGCTGCTTGGCTCTCAGCCCACCTGGATGAAAAGGTGACACAGTTGCCTTTGCTTAGTGCTCCTGGTCTTGGGATGCTGTGTTTACACGGAGGTTTCTGCTTTAGAAGGAAGACAAGTGGGAAGGCACTCGGGTTAGTCCATGTTCAGAAGGTAGACTCGGGATGGATGTAATTCTCATCCCAAAGGATTTACCAGAATGGATATATTTTTTTTGACACAGATTACACCAAGGACCAGCAGCCACCAAGCAGAGGTACATGAAAGGAAGATCTTTTGTTTTTTTTTTTGTTGTTGTTTTTTGTTTTTTGTTTTTTCATTTATTTATTTTACATCCCACTCACTCCCCCCCCCCCCCCCGCTGGCCCCCTCCCACATCCCTTTTCCCCTCCTCTTCTGAGAGGGTGGCCTCCCCTCTGAGTATCTCCCAACCCTGGCACATCAAGTCTCTGCGGGGCTTCTCTCCCACTGAGAGAGACCACACAAGGCAGCCCAGCTAGAAGAACATATCCCACAGACAGGCAACAGCTTTTGGGATAGCCTTGCTCCAGTTGTTCAGGACCCACATGAAGACCAAACATATGTGCATGGAGACCTAGGTCCAGCCTGTGTATGTTCTGTCCGAGTCAGCTGCTGGGAAGAGCCTCTCAGAGGACAGCCATGCTAGGCTCCTGTCTGCAAACGTAACAGTATCATTAATATTGTCATGGATTGGTACTTGCCCCTGGGATGAGTCTTTAATTGGGCTGGTTATTGGTTGGCTGTTCCTGCGAGTCTCTGTTCCATCTCCCATTCCTGCATTTCTTATAGACAAGATAAATTTTGGGTTGAAAGTTTTGTGGGTGGGTTGGAGTCCCTATCGCTCCACTGGGGTTCCTGCCTGGCTATAGGAGGTGGCCTCTTCATGTTGTGAGTCACAGTTAAGTTCGCCTCCATTGATTCTTGGGTGCCTCCCTTATCCCACATCGTTGTCACATCCTGGAGATGCCCCTCCCCCCTCATCAGTTGCAGGTTTCCATTCATTCCATGGCTTTCCAGACATCCCCTCCTTCCTCCCCACACCTGACTCTGAACCCTCCCATTCCTTTCCTCATCCCCCAGCTCCCTCCCTTCATCTGCCTCTTAGGACTATTGTATTTCCTGTACGTGAGAGTGACGCTTCCCCCCCTTGGTGGAAGATCTTCTTAAAGCCCTTTTAGCTCTGTGTCCAGCTTAGTGTTAAGAAGCCCTTCTGTTTTAGTGCTATTCCTTCACCTGGGAGTCTGTCTACATCCTTTTCATAAAGAGGGCAGGAACAAATTCATGATTCCAGCCAGTGAGCTTGGTGAGCCCAGAAGTTTATTGGGATTACTTACCAGATCGTAAATGACTCAGGGGCTATGTTTCTGAAAAGCCACCTTAACAAACAGGATGACCCATGAGCGATGCTTCATGGAATCCCTGTACAGCCTGTGCCCAGCTTCTCTGCCTGGAGTCTCTTGTCTTCCTAGCTTGTTCGCTTTTCATCTAATCTCTGCTGGGAACCTCATGGTCTTGTAACTTTTGTGAGCTTCCTGAGTCCTGGGAAGTTACTGTTTCTTTTAAAATATTTAGTGTGTGTGTGTGTGTGTGTGTGTGTGTGTGTGTGTTTGTACCATGTGTCACAGTAAGCCTGTGGAAGTCAGAGGACAGCTTACAGCAATCCACGACAGCTTCTTTCCTTAAAATACATGAGTACTAGAGATCAGTGATGGTTGTCTGGCTTGGCCCCAAATCCCTTCAGCTGCTGAGATGTTTGCCAGCCTTCCTGTCAGTTCCATGAGCCTCATGAGTGTCCTGCCCCGTTTATGACAGGATATTTCAACCCAGAGGAAATGGCTAACAGTATGCTTCCCTTTCTGCTGGCTTTTATGCTCTCCTGCCTCTTCTTCTGTGGTGCTCCTGGGGCCTTGCAGGGGAAGGGCAATGTAAATGTGTGGTTACTATCTTCTGTGTCTGGCAGAGCCTTGGGTACTATGCCACACAATAGACATTTATTCTCAGAAATTGACTGGTGAGTTTATGCAATAACTATCTCCTATTGCAAAAGGGACATTTCCTCCCACTAGTGAGGCTAGAGCAGCAGTCTGGGCGTAAACACAAATGCTTGGAAATCAGTCTGAGAGACACACATCTGTTTAATGAAACAGTGACAGCTCCCCATTGTAGCCTGTGACCTCCTCTATCATGAGTGTGTGTCCTAGGCCTGTAGTGCTGTTCAGGGTTCCTTCCTGTGATGTGAGCCTTAATCCAGGTGGATTTTGATGCTACTGCTGCCTACCACCCTGCACTCAGAATTGACTTCTGTAAAGCCACACCACAGCATGACACTAAACTGGGAAGAGTCTTCATGATTCTTTGAGGTTTATCTTTACCAGCTGAGTCCAGCAGAGGGCGATATTGTACCATCAGTTTGGTTCATTTCCACCTTATGGCTAGTGTATGATGACCCCTTTGCTTACCCTAGTGACCTTAAACAAGTTATATTATGTCATAAATGTTTCTCTGATCGTATGAAACACCCTGTTTCTCTTTTTTAAATATGAGTACACTATAGCTGTCCTCAGACACACATCAGAAGAGTGAATCAGATCTCATTGCAGATGGCTGTGAGCCACCATGTGTTTGCTGGGAATTGAACTCAGAACCTCTGGAAGAGCAGTCAGTGCTCCTAACAGCCGAGCCATCTCTCCAGCCCCCCACCCTGTTTCTCAGTGTGCAGTATGGTTAGAGTTTTGTTTGTCTCCATGCTTTTCATTAAATTAGGTAAGAATAAAAGTACCAGTTCTGTAGCAGCACTTTTTTTTCTTACTTAAGAAATTATATTTTTTTAAAATTTTGCAAATTAATATTTTTAAAAAATTTGTTTTATTTAAATTTGTGATTTCCTTACCAGTTTGGATCCTTTGATCGCATTTAGGATCTGAAGAAAATAATGAATTCCTTTGTCCTAAGAATGCACAGACTCACTTGGCATGGTGTAATTTTTGTAAGCCAGCACTCAGGAGTCTGAGAGGGTTGTGAGTTCAAGGCTATCCAGGGCTATCTAGTGATACCCTATAGTAAAACAAGCAAAGAACAGGAGAACTGGAAGCACACACTCGACGTTTTGCAAGGATCCTTGGATCCTTCTGAATTGGATTCTTTGGTAAAATCTGCCTCTATGCTAATGTCCTTACTTATTCTAAAGGATCATGGTTTCTATTGTGTTTAGTCCACAGCTCAACTGCAAATGGAGAGCCACTTGTTTAAGATAGTAGTGTGTGTGGAGGCCTGAGCTGTCTGTCTTCTGGTTCATTGGTCATATTGTCTCCTTTCTCTTCATTCTCCATGCTTTTTCAACTTAAAATTTGTGCAGCAGACACCCCTTCTAGGTATATGACATACCAAAGGTCTTACTTTATTCTGCTGCCCTTTCTGAACTTAGAAAGGCAGGTTTAAAGTTTGTCTTAGCATCGATGGCCCCTGATAAGTTGGTTATAACTTTGTTCAGTCTCTGTGAGGTCCTTGGTCCAGGGGTTTTAGGTTTTGTGTGTGTGTGTGTGTGTGTGTGTGTGTGTGTGTGTGTGTATGCAGAAGCCAGAGGTCAACCTTGGAGTTCTTTTGGAGCTTGAGACAGGTCTCTCACTGACCTGGGGCTTGCCAATTTGGCTAAGCTGGCTGGCCAGAGCTCCAGGAACCCACTTGTCACCACTGTAAGTCAGCAAGCCTGGCTTCTTTAAATGAATTCTGGGGATCAAACTCATGTCCCCAGGCTTTTGGTGGCAAGCATTTTACTGACAGGCACTTTCTCAGCCTTTCAGGCTGCAACTCTGTATATGTGTTGTGCAGTTGCACACAGCCTGTGAGTGCACTCCAGAGGAGGACTTTAGGTGTCTACCATTGTAACTCCCTGCCTTATTGCCTTGAGACAGCCTCTCATTGAATCTGAAGCCAGATAACAGCCAGTGAGCACCAGCAAGCCTTCTGTCTCTCCCTCCCCACAGGACTGGGGTTACCCATTCGTATGCAGCACAGTTGGCCTCTTAAATAGGTTCAGGGGATTTGAACTCTTTTTCCTACTTGGGCAGCAAGTGCTCTTGCCCACTGGACCATCTTTCCAGTCCCCAGGCTACAACTTTAAAAACCTTCATGGCACACAAGTATGCTTATGCAGCCATCCAAATCTATCTTTCTATAAGATGTAACTCCAAGAGTTTGCCCCGTGGGTTACCAGCACATGTAATCTTGCACTTTTGAGAGACATGGAGCAGGCAGTGAGGTGACTCAGCAAGTTAATACCAGTCCCCAAGGCCAGAGCTCTGAGATCAGTTCCTTGGACCCACATGGTGGAAGAGAGAGAACCAGTGCTCACAAATTGTCCGCTGACCTCAGCATGCACACCATGGCATGCACAAATGCCCATGTGCACACATATTTACACACACAAATAAGAACACAACGGTGGTAAGAGTCATGGAATCATAGGGCTTTAAGACACCTTGCTAGTCATGTAGAGCAGGGCTTCCTAGCTTTTTGTGGCATTTAATTTAAAAGATGATATTTGTGTACATTGTCGTGATTTATCTAAGCCCTGGTGAGAGCGCCTCTCCAGGTGCAAACCCATTCATACCTTTTGAGAATGTCTGCCAGAAAGTCTGTGAGTTCCCAACCTTCGAACATAAAGTGGTCACCTTTTAAACGATTTGAAAGTTCTCACTGGTACGTGTGCGTGTGCGTGTGCGTGTGCGTGTGCGTGTGTGTGTGTGTGTGTTCTGTATTGGGGGAAGAAGCCCATGCCAGTGTGTGGGAGTCTGAGGACGACTGTGAAGTCAGTTTTCTCTCACCTTTGTGTAGGTTCCAGGGATCTGTCTCACTTGGCCAGGTGTGCACAGCAAGCACCTTTACCCACCAAGCCATCTGCCAATTGTTTTAAAATTAATATGACATTTATTTATTCATCATGTATGAGTGTACATGTGTATGTGCACATGTGTGCATGCCATGGTGCATATGTGCTGGTCAGAAGGCAACTTGTGGGAGTTAGCTCTCCCCACCATATGGGCTCTGGGGATTGAATTCTGGTCATCATGTTTAGAGACAAGTGCCTTTACCTGTTGAACTGCCTCAGTGGCCCTCTTCAAATTTAATGTAGCCCTAGTGTGTGGACTGGCTAAAGGGTAATTTTTTTCCATCCTTAAGGATGGTTCCCACTTGTCTAGCCTTTGCGTCTTCATTTGAAAAAGAAATAGCTTATAGAGGTCAGTTGACCGCCTGTCTTATGTTTATTGGAGTTTGAATGTGTTTTCCTGCTCTTCCAAAAACACTTTGTAAAGCCATGCTAGCTCTTCAGCCTGTAAATGTATGTGGATTTGGCTTTACCTGATCGGTTTGGCTTCCGAGAATAACCTTTTCTTTCTTTTTTTTTTTCCTACTTTATTTACATTTCAAATGTTTCCCCCTTTCCAGGTCTCCCTTTTGGAAGCTCCCCATTCCCTCCTCCCTGCCACTATGGCGTATTCACCCAACCACCCACCCACCCACTCTCATCATCCCTCCTTGGCATTCTCCTATACTGGGGCATCTAACACCCTCAGGCCCAAGGCCTCGCTCCCTCTGATGGCTAACAAGACCCTCCTCTGCCGTATATGTGGCCAGCACCATGGGTTCCCTCCATGTGTATTCTTTGGTTGGTGATCCAGTCTCCAGGAGTATTGAGGGGTCAAGCCAGTTGCAACTGTTGCTCCCTCCCTTGGGCTGCAAACTCCCTGAGCTCCTTCAGTCTCTTCTCCAAGTCTTCCATTTGAAACCTCACACTCAGCCCTACGGTTGCTGTGATGTGACTCTTGGGTATTTCGAACTTTTGGGCTAATAACCACTTATCAATGAGTACATACCATGTTCATTCTTTTGTGACTGCATTAACTCGCTCAGGATGATATTTTCAAGTTCCACTCATTTGCCTGCAAATTTAATGAAATTATTGTTTTTAATAGCTGAGTAGTATTCCATTGTGTAAATGTACCACATTTTCTGTATCCATTCCTCTGTTGAGGGACATCTGGGTTGTTTCCAGCTTCTGGCTATTATAAATATGGCTGCTGTGAACATAGTGGAACATGTGTCTTTATTACATGTTGGAGCATCTTCTGGGTATATGCCCAGGAGTGGAATAGCTGGATCCTCAGGTAGGATTATGTTCATTTTTCTGAGGGTCCGCCAAACTGATTTCCAGAGAGGTTGTATCAGTTGCAATCCCACCAGCAATGGAGGAGTGCTCCTCTGAGAATAACCTTTTTTAACTACTCACGTTGTTTTTATAATTTATTTAAGTACACAGAGCCATAGGCCTCACTAGGTGTTTTCTCACTTGTGTGTTATACTTTGTTCTAATCCCAGCAGTGGTGGAGTAGGGCTGGACCACCATGGGAATACACTGTGTATCAGATCCAGGAATGCAGTTGAAAGGATCGTCAAACATGTGTTTTAATGATTAAAGACATAGATTTACTGTCTAGCTTTGCCTTTTTCCTGTCCTGTCTCCAGCTGGTATAGGTGGAGACAGAGCAAGAAGGAAGAGGTTGGTTGCTGTGGTTTCCACCGTCTGGAGGGATGTGCAGGCTGCATTAAGAACATACACAGCCCTTTAAAATGTGACGTCTCCTGTTTAGATTCGCATGTTTCTATACTTGTGAATTACCGGACAGCATCTTTAGAACTTATAGTCAGAATCAGTGTATAGAATTTAAAGGAAAGCAAATCCCTTAAACGTGTCTGTTGGGGGTACCACATTAGCACACGGCCACTTGCCAACTGTGGAGATCCTTATGACATGGTTTTCGGATACATTAACTTTTAGGACTGTGGCCTAGTGCACCAAATTTCAGAAAAAAGGAACTTCTAATTTAGGCTCTTCCTGTTTCTGATTTGAATGACAGAGAAGTCATATCAACCATCTTTTAAAAAAATTTTTTTAATTTTGTTTTGACTGATATCACTGCTTTAGATTTAGTAATTCTGTCACCATTGTATCTGAAAGTTATATATAATAATGACAGTAAATTATGATTTATACTTATGTGAATTTATAAAGCATAGTTCACATATAAAACAGCTACATACTATGTTTTTTTAGGAGGTAAACTATGTTTTTTGTTTTGTTTTGTTTTGTTTTTAGCAAGATAAAACTCTTTTCTTGGAAAGTATGCCACTGCCATTTATTGAGTATTTGTAAAGGCAGTTTCACTCAGACATCACAGCCCTCAAAGAAGGCTGGGCTTTTATCTCCGTTTTTCTGTGATGAAATTGAAACTGAAGGCTGCATTACTGATGAACGGTAGAGTTAGGATTTGAACTCACAACTAGCCTACGCCAAAGAGAATACTTGTACTTGTCGCTTGCCGTACTGCCCACACTGTGATTTGGTAAGATTTTAAACCCGGGTTGTGTTTTATGTTTCTGGGACAGATGCACCTTCTTTGATACTTTCTCCAAATACTGTGATATTTTCAAAGTTAGGGAAAGAATCCTTGGCTTTTTGTCTCTTTTTAAATGAAACAAAGGCTCCTGCAATATTTTTAACAAGAGAAATAATTTAAAGGTATAGGGAGATGACTCTATCAGTACAGTGCTTGCCACGCAAGCTTGAGGCCCTGAGTTTGATCCCCATGCCCATGTGAAAAGATCTCTAGTACCCAAACAGCAAGCCAGGAGCACTGGGTGAAGTGTGCTTGTGATCCCAGCACTGGAGAGGTAGAGGAGACAAGAGGATTCCCAGAGCTTGCTGGCCAGTCAGCTTAGTCTAATTACTGAGTCCCAGGTCCTCAAGAGAGTGTCTCAAAGAAACAAGGTGGGGAGCTTCTGAGGAGCACCCAGGCTGACCTCTGACATCCACATGTGCACGCACACCCTTGTAGCACCAACACATAGACAGATGATAGAATGAGTGATAGGTTGCCAGTTTTTATGTTCTTAATAACTAAAGTTTTATAAATTAGTGAGATAAAAATTAAAAGCTCAAGGTTTGTTAATAAGGTAACTAGAATTAGTACAAAAGACTTTTCAAGTAAAATGTATTAACTTCTTTGTTTATTATTGCTTTGTGTGTGCATGTGTGTCCACATGTGCCATGCCATGATGTGCCTATGGAAGTCATAGGGACTGGAGTCACAACTGGAGTTGTGAGCTGCCACTGGGAATCGAACCCAGGTCCTCTGGAAGACTAGCTATACTCTTGACCACTGAACTATTTCTCCAGCCCCTTTCTCACATCTAAAGATCTTTATTTATTTGTTTGGCTTGGCGCAAGGTCTTACTATGTAGTCCTTGCTGGCCTAGAAATCAGAGATATACTTGCCTCTCCACCTCTTATGTATTGGGATGCTTATTTTGTTAATCACGCATATTTGCACACAGGTGCTGGTTACTGTAGAGGCTGGAGGTTAGATCCCCTGAAGCTGGAGTTACAAGCAGCTGTGACCTGCCTGAGGTGGGAGCTGGGAACCAAGAAGCAGATTGAGTGCTCTGCACAGTCAGTCCACACCCTTAGACACTGAGCCATCTCATTTTCTTCCATTTTAAGCGATTGCCTTATAGGAAGGAAACAGATTGCGTGATGGGAGTTGAAATCTGCTGCGGAATAGAAGTGTTTTCATTCTGGTTTTGAATAAGTGCTTGGTTGTCCCTACAGTAGCAGCGTCCTGCACTGTCGTTCTGGGTGCATGAGGAGGTTGCCTTAGGACTCGGAGCGTGATCTAAGCCTCATATAAAACAACTGTAATGCCGTATTTGCCATGCCTTTTGCTTAACGTAATTTAAGAGACTTTTTTATACATAATGCTTAAAACTTTTTTTTTCTTTTTCCTAGTTTTTGCCCCCTTTTGAATGTGTGTAGTTTAGAAAAATAAGCCTGTGCTCTTGTTTGACAAATCTTTTCTCTTCCTGACAATATTGGTTTGTAGTCGCTGTGGCTATAATTTTCCTCTTTTTAGTTTACTTTGATTTGACACATGCTTGTCTATACTTACAGGGCAGTTGTGATGTTTTTGTGTATGTCTACATTGTATAATAATTCAGGAGAACTAATACATCATTTTAAATATTTATCACTCTTTCTGGTACAAACATTTTTTAAAATGCCCCTTTCTAGCTATTCTGAACTACCTATTACTCCTCACCATAGTCATCCCGTCGCCATGGAGTCCAGAATCCCTCACCTCCCGGCCCTGTCTGCCCCACCTTCTCCACCTCTGTCGGCCCCAGTTTTAGTCCCCACGTCTACGCCATCAACCGCAGCTGGTGCTTGCTCTTGTTTATTTGTTTGCTGCTGTTGTTTTACAAGTGTTTTCACAAATTAATTTTATGAGTAATACGGAGAAACATGTGACATGAGTTTCTACTGTTTAGGGAGTTAGTGGGATTTGTACACAATCTAGACACTTAGAATGTTGGTACATTTTAAGGTGATGTGGTGGAAAGGGGCTACCTGGCTACCTACAAGAGAAGTGTGGGGGCTGTTATTAATGAAACTCACGTGAGTATTTCATCATCTTTGGTTTTTTTTTTTCCTGGAGACAGTCCCATCTACATGGGCTGGCCTCTAACTACGCCTGTAGCTGAGGCTGACCTTCATCTCCTGGTCTTCCGGCTTCCGCCTCCTGGTTCTTGGTGTGTGCTAGGCAAGCGCGCTACGCTCAAGCTACATCCCTAGCCCCGTGACAGTCGTCTCTGAACCGAAGAATTGGCCTTTTCACTCAGTCAGCTTCAGAATAACTGGCTGTGCTTTCATACATGTATCGTTGTGTTCCGCTCTTGTTTGCTTCTGCTGCTGTTTCTCCCACCCTCCCCCCCCTTTAAAATTAAGTTTTTAAAACATTTTACTTATTTTGTATGTGAGAGGACAAATGTAGGGGCACATGTGCTGTGGCATGCGTGTAGAGTGAGAGGGAGACTCAGCGGAGCTGGCTCACGCTTTCCAGCTTTGTGGGTTTCAGAGCCTGAACTCAGGCACCAGCTTTGCATGGCAGGTGAAGGCGCCATTACCCCAGTCCTAACGTTATAGAGATTGTTAAAAATATGTTTTTCTGTGTATGTGCCCAAGTGTATGTGTATTGCATATGCACCAAGGGTCAGGTGGAGTTAGAGGCTTGTGAGCCACCATGGAGGGGCTGGGAACTGAACTCATGCCCTTTGCAAGCACAGCAAACAAAACCTCTTACCTCTGAGTCATCTCTCCAGTACCCCTAACTGTCTTTGTTTAATTATTTTGCTTTCCGTTCTTCAGAAATTTGATTGAAGTCTCCCATACAGCCAGCCTCTGTCATCAGACCTTTAGACAGATCGTCACCAAATTATCCTTAGGGATCTGGGGTTTTCTTCTTTCCTCACTTGCTTTTAAGCTCTGTTGGGTCCTCCCTCCCCCACCTCCTTTTACTTTTTTTGCACATGTTCTATCAAGGTGCCCTAATAAAGATATTGGCAGGCTCTGCACTGAACAGAACTTAGAGTTCTGCCTTTTCTCCCAGGATCTTTTAAGAAGGTTTTGTTGTTGTTGAGAATTTCATACATTTGTGTGGCACTCATGTTGTTTTTCACCTTCTACCCCTCAGCTTCTTCTCTGTCCCCCTTTAAGTTCACGACCTCTTCCTATAATTAATATTATGACACTTATGCATTCATGTATGATTCCCCAGAGTCTCTGCTGGAAAGAAAGAACTAGCTTTCATATGTACATCCGTGTGCACACACAGGGAGTGGGCGTGGGAGGGAACCTATGAGCCCATTAATAATGTTCTAATGTCTGTGTCTGGGGCTGACCACTTGAGATTGAATAACCTATGGGGCTTGTTCCCAGAGAGACTGGTCTTCCCTCTCTCTCTCAGCCATTATTTACTTGTAGCTTTTCATCTTGTGGCTAATAATCCTTTATTGCGTTAGCATGTGGACTGGCGGTGTCCTTATGCAGGTTTTGTTTAGGCAATCCTAGTGTTTGAGCTTTCCTGAGTGCAGCATCCCTGTCATATTTAGTAGACATGATCTAGCAGCAGGAATCCTGGTTCTTGGGCTCTTTAGTTTCCGCCCCTTCTTCAGTGATGTTCCCTGTAGGGTTGTATTGTCAGGTTACCATCAGGGGCTGGGCACCTCATAGCCACTCCTCTGCATTTTGACAAGTGTGGGTCACCTGTGGTGCCACTGTTTCACACCACCAGAGATCTCTTGCTATGTTTGTCACTGTTGTGGCTCATAGGTTTTATAGCTATGTGGGACTATTGATTGCTTTTTCTCTTGGCACCTTGTATGGCGCCTTTGGATACTATGAAAGCTAGTCTTCAGGGAGGCTTCCAGGTCAGTTCCAGCTTGATTCCTCCAAGTCCTGTGCTGTCTTCACAATAGGGTCTTATCTTCAAATTCTAGAAGGCAACCAAGGGAGAGGCAGTAGCCTATATTGTTTTGGAGAGTCTCTTAGGGGTTTTTGTTAGTCTGTGACACTTGTAGGGGAGCTTCAACCTTGCTTAAACTGTTTGTCCATTTATATGCACGCATGTGTATGTCCATATGTATTTAAATACATAAAATTATGTTTCTTTATGGCTTTTTCAGACATCTGCAGTGTTCTGTATCACTGTTTTCTCTTTCTCCGTCTGCCCTCCTTCTCCCCTTTCCCCCTAAAAGCTGATGTGTCCTACAGTTACACTTTGTTGATAGGTGTGATCAGATCCGCCGTACTTGCTTGCCTCTGTTTGACCTGCACATCTGTTATCAAGCATCAGTAGCTCGAAGCCAACCCACTCCAGATTCTGTTCCATTCAAATCATTATCACATCACTTGCCTTAAAGTCTGTACCTAGAACCAAAACTAGACATTTGGAAGAGACGAGGAAAGCTCCAGGAATTCCTCGTTGACAAAATGTTGTCCAAAAGCTGCTCAGAAGGCTGGGTGTGTCCGCACGTTCCAGGATCCCAGCACTAAGCTGAAGCTGCAGTGCTGTAACGTGATGCCAGCCAGGGCTGCATAGCATGCACCTGTTTGAAAAAACAAAACAAAACAAAACAAAACTAAAGAACCAAATTAGAGGCAGCTTTGGCCATACTGGGCTGTAATCTTAGCTACTTAGGAAGCCGAGGCAAGAAAATTATGAGTTCAAAGGCAGCCTGAGTAAGTTAATGGAACCCTGACTCAGGGTACAAAAAGAACAGGGACTGTAGCTCAGTGTGGAGTGCTTGACCTAGTAGGTGCCAGGCCCTAGATTCAGTTTCTGAGATCACAAGGGGAGGAGGAAGAAGACGTAGCATCTCTTTTTAAATTATTGTACAAAGCTTCAGGAGGTATGTGTTATAAAAACAATGAGAATTTTTGTTGGTTATTTCATTTTAATTTTTCAGTTATACAAGGGGGCACATTTTCCATAAGGTGCTTAATTTGCCTGTGTCACTTGCTATAAAGTAGGAAAGAGAACTTGAACCTAATTGAACAGTTCCAGCTGTCTTAAAATCTTATGTTTCCCAGAATACTTCCGGCCTCCTCCTGGTTCAGGTGCTGGGCCTCCACAGGCAAACCCCTGGAAAGCAAGTGGGGAGGTGGTACAGTAAGCCTCAGTGCACAGGGAAAGCTTTACGTGTATGTGGGAAATGCTTTGTTAGACATTTGTAGTATGTTCCCTTAATAAACTTAGAAAATGCAGATATCAGTAGCTTGGCATGTAACCTTTTACATTATAATAATGGATTCCACTAATCTGGAGAAATATCTTTCTTTAATAATGAGCTTGCTGAGTGGGAGGTTCTGGTGCATTTTATATTTTACAGATGATCCGTTTATCACAGCTCTTGAGTCACTAGTGCAGATGGGGATGGAATTCACAAAGGATTGGGGAGCTGTTCTCTTCTGATCTGAGGGAAGTAAGATGGAGATTATTTTAAAACAGTAGAACTTACTGGAATAAGTGATGTGTAACCGCTGTGTGACTGACATGCTCAGAGTCTAGCCTGAAAGTGCCATTGGGCCATGTCTTTTAGTGAACAGATAAAAATAAATTTGTACTTAACATGTTAATTACATGGTCTTTAAAAATGTCTTGAGAGAGCTGGGCAGTGGTGGCGCACGCCTTTAATCCCAGCACTCAGGAGGCAGAGACTGGCAGATTTCTGAGTTCGAGGCCAGCCTGGCCTACAGAGTGAGTTCCAGGACAGCCAGGGCTACACAGAGAAACCCTGTCTCGAAAAACCAAAAAAAAAAAAAAAAAAAAAAAGTCTTGAGAGCCTGTTGGTTTTCAGAGCCCTTTAAAGCTGTTATCTATTTATTTAGAGACAGGTTGACCTTGAGTGTGCTAAGCAGCAGAGGATGACCTAGAAACACTGGTCCTCCTGCTCCTGTCCTCCTCCCAAGCACTGGCATTGCAGGTGCATAGACAAGTGCTACCATGCCTGGTCTGTGTGCAGCTGGGACTTAACCAGAAATTTCCTGCCAGCCTGCTGTATCCCCACCTACCCCCTGTTTTAACAATCGCAGACTTCCTCTTTCTTTTGTTTCTTGAAGAGAAGATATGCTAGAGAAAGCCAGACTTCTTTGGAAGAGCATAGAAGGAATCTGAAAGGGCCAGCTTGGTTTATATAACAAGAGCCAGGACAGCCATGACTACGTAGAGAGACCCTATAAATGAATGAATAAATGAATGAATAAATGAATAAATGAATGAATAAATGAATGAATGAATAAATGAATGAATAAATGAGTGAATAAATGAATGAATGAATAAAAAATTAGATGGAAAGATAGATAGATAAGTAAACAAACCTTCTTCCAATAGTTGAACAAAACGTATTAAACATTTTGTACAACGAATATACACTAATAAAAGTTTAAACAAGAATAAGGCAAATGTTCTTTCTGCTCTGGACAGCAACAGGGCTCTAGTAGTTTTCAGGCAAATACACTGTGTAGCATTTAGTTTCTGACCTGTCACTTTTAGTCTGTGTTTAATGAATGAATTTGGTGATGAACTGAGATGTGCTGTTATACAAGGCAACTTCTGAAATGACTGCAATTTCGACAAGTAGTCGCGAAATTACATGACCTTTTCTTTGTAAGGTGCGTACTTATTGGAAAGTGAAATGGCCCAGAAGTGTGTGAAGTCGTCCCTCTTCCCACCCCCTGTTTTCTAGAGCAGCAGTTTAGTGGATTTTCTACACTTTTTGCTACGTGCATAAAACACGTATGTATGCTCTATTTTAGTTTGGGCTTTAATGGGGCATTCATGCTCTACAAAATTGCATCAACATGTGATGGACTCTTCAATACAGAGCTCTCATGTGGTTCAATCATATTGCCGTAAATAATTCATTTAATCAGTTAACTGGCACTTAGATCTCCTTCAGGTTTTATGACAAGTGACATCTGTAGTGAGGGTCGTTGCACCAGCCACTATGTATCTGTTCTTGTCAGAAAGATGTTTACAATGAGAAATGCTGGACCAAAGGAAACAGACATCTTAAATATGGTAAATATTTATAAACTGATCTCCTAAAGAGGGAACAGTTTACAGGTGTGTGCTGCAGCTTCATGCTTCACTAACCTAGGACTGTCGTAGTTTAAAATACTTTCTAACCAATTTGCAGAAGTTACCTTGTTTTAATTTATTCTTATTTAATTTATTCTTTTTTTTTTTTTTTTGGTTTGTTTGTTTGTTTGTTTGTTTCGAGACAGGGTTTCTCTGTGTAGCCCTGGCTGTCCTGGAACTCACTCTGTAGACCAGGCTGGCCTCGAACCCAGAAATCCACCTGCCTCTGCCTCCCAAGTGCCGGGATTAAAGGTGTGTGCCACCACTGCCCAGCTTTTTATTTGATTCTTAACCAAAATTGTTGGGTTTTTTTTTGTTTTTTTTGGGGTTTTTTTTGTATTTTTACTAGGTATTTATTTTATTTTTAAATTTTTATTTATTTTAGTTTCTTATGTGAGTGTTTTGCCTGCAGTGTGTTTGTACACTAAATGCATGCCTGTCCCTGAGGAGGTAAGAAAAGGGGTTTGGGTTCCCTAGGAACAGAGTTTCTAAAGGTTGTGACCTACTATGTGGACTCTGCGAATTGGACTTCTCCGAGAACAATCCATTGCTCTTAACCGCTGAGCCAGATTTACTTTTTAGACAGGTTCTCGTGTAATCCAGGCTGTCCTTCAACTTGCTTCAGAGCCAAGAGTGGCCTTGGCCTTGAACTCCTGACTCTCCTGACTCTCCCTGCCAAATACAGAGAACTATTTGGGCTTCTTTCTCACATTTTAATCTTTGCATCTGATTTTTAAAAAATTGAGTAGTAAGAGTTGCCTGGGTGTGGTGGTTATTATGCTTGCCTGTTCTAGTTCTTCCAGCCTATTATTTGTCATTTACTTTTGTTTTTGGTCAATTCAACAAGTATGAATTTATAGTTTTCATAAAACTTTGGTTTAGGGAAGAATTTTCTATAATTTTTCAATTTGTTTATGTTTCTCAATTATGTAATATTTAATCTTAGGTATTTGTGAATGGGTTATGTTTAATGGGAAGTATCTAAATTTCCCTGTAACATTTTTTCTTTGGTTATTAGGAGAGTTGTGTGCATGCTTGTGTGTGTGCACCCACACTCACACATGCTCCAGCACTCCCGTGTGGTTTATCTTGTGATCTCTCGGTCCTAGAATGCTGCTAGTTTAGCTGACTGTCTTACGCATACAATTACATTAGTCCTTACTAAGTAGTTTTGTTTGAGACGTACATCTTTACAGGGTGTTATGGTGACAGGTAATGGGTTTGTTGTGTTGTTAGTGATTTAAATGAATTTAAAGTGATTTTAAAATGTGTTCTTTCACTTTATGGTATGATAAATAGTGACAGGTACAGCTAGCATAAGCAAGGTATTTGTAATATTCAGAAAGTTTTCAGAATGTGACAGATCATTTAATCAAACTTTTGGAGAACCCTGATCTAGATGTGTGTCTGATGTGGGTTTCTGTTGCTATGGTGGAACACCATAGTTGCAAGAAATAATAAAAACGACTACGGCATGTTCCCACGTTTGATCCAGCTACTCTCTGCCCACCAACTCTGCTGCCTCCACGGCTAGCTCCATGCAGAGACCGATCGCGGTCTTCCCAGCTCTGGTACTCTTGCCTCTGGACTGCTAGTTCCTTCTCAGCCGTAAACCGCCTGTGGATGGTGGCCCCACTTTCTAGTAACCCAGTAAAACAAAACTCTAGAAACTTATAAAGTTAGATTTATATATCAACAAATTCTCAATTCACAGGATGCCCACACAATAAACTCAGAGCCAATTGGTAATGATATAAGCTGCCCACCTAGGTCAGACAGGTTACCCAATTGTTATAACCCTGTATGATATTCATAACTACCTGTGGCTACTTCAAACCACACGGGATCAGGATCTTCTTCCTATCTGTCCTCCATGTTGCTTCCTCTCTCTCTGTCTCTGCCTCTCTTAGCTCCACCTCCCTTTTCCCTGTCCAGTCACAGGCCTCCTGCTGCACTAATATTTAAATAGATTAGACAGGGAAAATCCTGCCACACACCATGACCAAAAGTAAGTTGGGGAGGAAAGGGTTTGTTAGACTTATGCTTCTGAATCCGCTGTCCATCATGGAAGGAACTCAGGGCAGGAACCTGGAGACAGGAGCTGATACAGAAGCCATGGAGGGGTGCTGCTTACTGGATTGCTTTCCATGGTTTGCTCAGCCTGCTTTCTTGTAGAACCCAGGGCCACCAGCCCCGGGATGGCTCCACACACAATGGGCTGGGCCCTTCCTCATCAATCATTAATTAAGGAAATATACTACAGCTGGATTTTAGTTTTTTATTAATATTTTTTATTTTTTGGTTTCTCTGTATAGCCCTGGCTGTCCTTAAACTGGCTCTGTAGACCAGACTGGCCAGAACTCACAGAGACCCACCTGCTTGGGCCTCCCAAGTGCTGAGATTAAAGGTGGTGCCACCATTTGCCAGGCTCCTACAGCTGGAATTTATGAGGCATTTTCTCATGACTGAGGTTCCCTCCTTTCAGATGACTCTTGCTTGTGTCAAGTTGACATAAAACTAGCCAGGACAGTGTAACAGCTTACCCTTTTTGCAAGTTCATGTATTCATCTTGTGTACTGCAAATGCAGTCATCTCTGGTTTTACTCATTTATTGTATGTCCATGGATGCTCACAAGCAGATGAGCTAGAACTGGAAGTCCTGGCCTACTTGGTTTGGTTCCTTGTGGCTGGTTTTGTCCTGTTTGCACAGGTGCTCTAGATGAGCGAGTGTTCATTTGAAGTCAATTCTGCCATTTTCTCTTTCCCCTAATGCTAATATGCTGCTTCTCATAGAGCCCTTACCTTGCTTCTTTCCGATTCATGACCTCTGACCTCCTTTTCTCTAATTGTTGCTACCCATGTGCATAATGACTTGTGTGCATATGACTTAGGTGGACCACTTGGTACTACATAGCCACTTGGAAGGCTTTTCCCTGGGGAAGAGAATTTCCTCCTGCGTACAGCATTTCTTAGTAACCTGTAGCTATTTGTCTAGGGTTGCAGTCCCATGAAATTTCTTCTTCCATTGCTAGTACCATGTCTGTTGGTGGTGTTCTTGTCCATGTCTTTTGATTAGGGCCTGTAGGAAGGCATGGGATCCTCTAGCCATGGGCTGCAAGAGTTAGGACCTTCTCTAAGGAAGTTGCTGCCTGTCTTAGGCCAGTCTTGTCTTAAGATGGTCAGGTGAA
Source organism: Rhynchomys soricoides (assembly GCA_019843965.1). Lineage (NCBI taxonomy): Eukaryota > Metazoa > Chordata > Mammalia > Rodentia > Muridae > Rhynchomys > Rhynchomys soricoides. The sequence goes on along the minus strand of JADRCH010000073.1, from coordinate 6,350,978 downwards.
TTCTTGGAACAGTGCTGTGCCTGAGGCAGGGGCTCGGAAGCCTCTAGGACAAGGGTTTGGTCATTGAGTTTTGTAAAGGTAGGTGTTCCAACACCAAGCTCAAAATATATTTGCAAATTCCAGCTACACCTGTTGGCAGCAGATGGTCCTCACTTCACTAATGTTTTTGACTCCAGAATTACCTAGATTCAGTTGCTAAGTTATAGCTCATGAATAATCTTCTTCACAGGCATTTTGCCTATTTGAATCATCCAACTCATGGAATTTCCTAGTTCCCAGTCAAGTCTTTTAGAGTGAAGAAAATAGCAGTTTTGGAAAGCACAGTGGAAAGCCTTAAAGCTCACAGCATAGCCATTCTGGGACCTGGTAAATAGACCTGTAACTTAATTGGGCCCTGCAGGTTTGTTCTGTCTATACTGATCTCTCCTTCTTTCCCTGTCTTTCCTAGTCCAAAAAAGCCTTTTAACGTTCTCAGGTTTTATTGCAACATAGTGGGGAACCTAGAGTAAAGGAAGTCTTAGTGTCTTGTTTCATTTTCTTTTTCTCAATCCCACAGAGAAAAACAACAGAGGATCTCTCTCTCTCTCTCTCTCTCTCTCTCTCTCTCTCTGTGTGTGTGTGTGTGTTGGGACATTAGCTATGAGCAAAAGGTGTTTTGATGTCCCCAGCTGCCCACATAACTGTTACCATTCCCTACTGGAATACGTCCATATTTGTACCATCTTTGTTGTAAATAAATTGAAGAGAAATGTGGGCTTCAGAAGACTTCAGGTTTTCAGTGACCTTGGTAGTATTTAGAAACTTCCAAATGCCTGCAGGTGCGGAAGTCCTGCTAGTCTGTGCCTTCCTTACCTCTTTAACTTTTTTTTTTTTTTTTAGTGCACATGTTTTGCACGTTTTGCATATGTGTATGTATGTGCACTGCGTGAACCAGCCAAAAGAGGGCATCAGACCTCAGGGAACTGGAGTTACAGAGGGTTGTAAACTATGGGTGTTGGGAATTGAACATGGGTCCTCTAGAAGAGCATCCAGTGCTCCTAGCTGCTGAACCATCTTTCTGGTCCCTTTCCTTCCTTCTTAAAGTCCCCTCTGTGCCTTCTCCTCAGCAGCTGTACCATAACACATTATCCTGCTTGAATCACTGCTTTATCACCAAGTGTCTTTGGTTTGCTTAGTTGGCGTCTTCCTTCATCCTTCAATCACAGTGAGTGTTCCTGGGGACAGATATGCTCGTCCGCTCCATTTCATGAAATGCTTTTGAGTTTGCCTTAGTGTGGAATCTTACCGTGTCCCTATGCGTGGGGACAGTGGCCCTGTCTCTTTCTTTGCGTCCCTGGCCACCCAGCTTTAGCCTTGTTAGAGCTCCCGGAGCCTTGCTGGCACCTCTGGCTTTGCACTGTGGAGTTTGCTTTCTTTGGAGTGTACTTTGTCCATTGCCTACCCAGGAGGAGCTAGGAAGCGGTTCCTCAAGACTCAGCGTGTCCTCAGATCTAACCCAGCGATGCCATCACCCTCCTTCCCATGCTACTGATGCGTCTTGTCATTTCACTGCCTTTCCCTTTTATTTTATGGGTTTGCTCATGGACAGAGTCTTGTCTGTCTTTCTGCATGTGAGTGAGATCTTACTACACAAGAGGTACCCCCACAAATGACCAAGTGTTGAACCCTTTTTTACCTTATGGCTAAGATATGCAGGGCTGAAGACAAAAGCCACCTTGCAAGTGGTTACTCAGAGAAATAATGCCTACCTTCTGTGCAAGGTTTCGTTCTCTCCCAGACATCTTGGTTACAGACCTACATGTCTGTAGGGTCAGTAGGAAATAAGAACTAGAGTGGGCTGGTCATTCTCTCCGTGTTTCTGGGACACATGACTACTTTTTAAATAACATTTTCATTTATCCTTTGAAATTTCATACACGTATACGGTGTATCCTGATTATTTCCAAGCCAGACCTTCCCTTCCACTCCCTCAGACCCCTAAAACTCAGGACTTGATTGTGCTAAATTTCCCCACAAGTGATGAATGTCAGCACAAGTGGTTCTCCATCTTCTTCCTGCACCAGCACCTAAGAAAGGTGATGGTGTGAACATGCCCGTATGATGTCTGATGAGTTGTCTAGACTCGGAGACCAAGTGTCGCTTCTGTACACTTCTGTCAGGTGCTATATGCGTGTGGACGTGGCTGTTTCTGTGTTTTGGTTTTAGTCTCTGGGTACTGATTTGACACTCAAAACATTCTGACTTTTCCAGTTTCGTTTGTCTTAATTACTAGTCTTAGACAAGGGTGTGAGAGGGGGGTTATTTTGGCTCAAAGTTCCCAGAGGTTCATGGTCAGGAAGATGTGGGAGCAGGCACAACAGGTGGCTGGTCACGTTGTGTCCAGTCAGAAAGCTCAGCAAGAAATGAGTGCTAGTCCCCAGTTCACTCTCTCCTTTGTATTTAGAGGAATGCTTAGTAGCATCCAGGGTGTGTTACCTGCGAACACAACACCTCAGCAAGCAGTTGCTCAACTCCCCTAGGATTTGCCTCGCTACAGTGAATTCTCAGCTAATGTTAAGCTGATCTATATTAAACTGCCTGGCTCCTGAACTTTCAAGAGGTAACAAATTGCTGGGCAGTGGTGGCGCATGCCTTTAATCCCAGCACTCGGGAGACAGAGGCAGGTGGATTTCTGAGTTCGAGGCCAGCCTGGTCTACAGAGTGAGTTCCAGGACAGCCAGGGCTACACAGAGAAACCCTGTCTCGAAAAACCATTAAAAAAAAAAAAAAAAGAGGTAACAAATTGCCTCTGATATCAAACCTGATGAAACTTGTTAACTTTAATGCCATTTGATTCTGTTGGGGCAGAAGAATTTATTGATTACTCTAGAGAATGGATTTTTTTCCCCCCAATTGTCTGAAGAATAGAACATTTATTAAAGTTCTCTTGATGACCTGAAAAGAAGAGACATGCTTCCTTTTCCTAGGCAGAAACAGGTCCGGGGCATTATTAGCATGTGGTAAAAATTGAATAATTGAGCGGTACTGACTTCTTGGGCATTCAGCCTTTTATCTCCTGCTGTGTGATTAGTTTGTCCAACCTGCAGCTTGCTTGAGGAAGGAGAACTTGTTAGCAGAGTACTGAGGGCTTTTTTAAAAAAATTGGTTATTTTATTATTTATTATTCACATTTCAAATGTAATCCCCTTTCCTGGTTTTCCCTCCGCAAACTCCCTATTCCATCCCCCCACCCCCTGCTTCTATGAGAGTGCTCCCCTACACACCCACCCACCCACTCCCACCTCACTGCCCTAGCATTCCCCTACACTGGGGCATTGTGCCTTCATGGGACCAAGGGCCTCCCCTCCCACTGATGCCTGACAAGGCCATCCTCTGCTACATATGTAACTAGAGTCATGGGTCCCTCCATGTGTACTCTTTGGTTGGTGGTTTAGTCCCTGGAGGTCTGGGTGGTCTGTTTGGTTGATATTTTTGTCTAACTGTGGGGTTTCAAACCCCTTCAACTCCTTCAGTCCTTCCCCTGACTCCTCCATTAAGGTCCCCATGTTCAGTCCAGTGGTTGGCTGCGATCATCTGGATCAGTATTGGTCAGGCTCTGGCAGAGAGCTATGTCAGGCTCCTGTCAGCAAGTACTTCTTGGCATCAGCAATGGTGACTGGGTTTGGTGTCTGCAGATGAGATGGATCCCCAGGTGGGAGTAGTCTATTGATGGCCTTTCCTTCAGTCTCTGCTCCACTCAGCCCTTGTATTTTCTTTAGACAGAAACAATTCTGGGTTAAAATTTTGGAGATGGTGGGTGGCCCCATGTCTCAACCAGGGGACCATGCCTAAGCTCCGGATATGGTCTCTACAGGTTCTCCCTCCCCTTTGTTGGGTATTTCAGCTAATGTCATCCCTGTTGAGTCCTGGGAGGCTCTTGGTTTCCTGGCATCTGCAACTTTCTGGTGGCTACCCCCAGTTCCCCATCCCTCATTGCTACACACCACTGTTCAATTTCCTGGCTCTCTGTACATCTCCTCCATCTCCTCCCAAACCTGATCCTTCCCCCCTTTTCCCCTCCCCCCTCTCTTCCTTCCAAGTCCCTCTCACCCTCTACCTTCCGTGATTATTTTGTTCCCCCTTCTAACTAGGACTGAAGCATCCACACTTTGGTCTTCCTTCTTCTTGAGCTTCGTATGGTCTGTGAGTTGTATCGTGGTTATTCTGAGCTATTTGCTTAATATCCATTAAGTCATTGTTTTTAATAGCTGAGTAGTATTCCATTGTGTAAATGTACCACACTTTCTGTATCCATTCCTCTGTTGAGGGACATCTGGGTTGTTTCCAGCTTCTGGCTATTATAAATATGGCTGCTATGAACATAGTGGAGCATGTGTCTTTATTACATGTTGGAGCATCTTCTGGGTATAAGCCCAAGAGTGGTATAGCTGGGTCCTCAGGTAGTACTATATCCGCCAGACTGATTTCCAGAGTGGTAATACCAGTTTGCAGTCTCACCAACAATGGAGGACTATTCTCTTTCTCCACATCCTTGCCAACATCTGCTGTCACCTGAGTTTTTGATCTTAGCCATTCTGACTGATGTGAGGTGAAATCTCAGGGTTCTTTTGATTTGCATTTCCCTGATGACTAAGGATGATGAACATTTCTTTAGGTTCTTCTCAGCCATTCGAGATTCCTCAGTTGAGAATTCTCTGTTTAGCTCTGTTTCCCATTTCTTAATAGGGTTATTTGGCTCTCTGGAGTCTAACTACTTGAGTTCTTTGTATATATTTGAATATTCACCCTCTATCAGATATAGGATTGGTAAAGATCTTTTCCCAATCTGTTGGATGCTGTTTTCTCCTGTTGACAGTGTCTTTTGCCTTACAAAAGCTTTGCAATTTTATGAGATCTCGTTTGTCAATTGTTGATCTTAGAGCATAAGCCATTGGTGTTCTGTTCAGGAACTTTTCCCCTGTGCCCATGTGTTCCAGACTTTTCCCCACTTTCTCTTCTATTAGATTCAGTGTATCTGGTTTTATATGGAGGTCCTTGATCTACTTAGACTTGAGCTTTGTACTGGGAGATAAGAATGGATCAATTCGCATTCTTCTACATGTAGATCGCCAGTTGAACCAGCACCATTTGTTGAAACTGTTGTCTTTTTCCCACTGGATGGTTTTAGCTCCTTTGTCAAAGATCAAGTTACCGTAGGTGTGTGGGTTCATTTCTGGGTCTTCAATTCGATTTCATTGATCTACCTGCCTGTCTCTGTACCAATACTATGCAGTTTTTATCACTATTGCTCTGTAGTACAGCTTGAGGTCAGGGATGGTGATTCCCCAGAAGTTCTTTTATTGTTGAGAATAGTTTTCACTATCATGGGTTTTTTGTTATTCCAGATGAATTTGCAAATTGCTCTTTCTAACTCTATGAAGAATTGAGTTGGGATTTTGATGGGGATTGCATTGAATATGTAGATTGCTTTCAGCAAGATGGCTAATTTTACTGTAGTAATTCTGCCAATCCATGAGCATGGGAGATCTTTCCATCTTCTGAGGTCTTCTTTGATTTCTTTCTTCAGAGACTTGAAGTTCTTGTCATACAGATCTTTCACTTGTTTGGTTAGAATCACAGCAAGATATTTTATATTGTTTGTGACTATTGTGCAGGGTGTTGTTTCCCTAATTTCTTTCTCAGCCTGTTTATTCTTTGAGTAGAGGAAGGCTACTGATTTGTTTGAGTTAATTTTATATCCAGCCACTTTGCTGAAGTTGTTTATCAGCTGTAGGAGTTCTCTGGTAGAATTTTTGGGCTTACTTAAGTATACTATCATATCATCTGCAAATAGTGATATTTTGATTTCTTCCTTTCCAATTTGTATCCCTTTGACCTCCTTTTGTTGTCTAACTGCTCTAGCTAGAACTTCAAGAATAGATAGGGAGAGAGATGGCAGCCTTGTCTAGTCCCTGATTTTAGTGGGATTGCTTCCAGTTTCTCTCCATTTACTTTGATGTTGGCTACTGGTATCCTGTATATTGCTTTTCCTATGTTTAGGCATGGAACTTGAGTTCCTAATATCTCCAATATGTTTAGCATGAAGGGGTGTTGTATTTTGTCAAATGCTTCTTCAGCATCTAATGAGATGATCATGTGGGTTTTTTCTTTGAGTTTGTTTATATAGTGGATTACATTGATGGATTTCTGTATATTGAACCATCCCTGCATCCCTGGGATGAAGTCTACTTGATTGTGGTGAGTGATCGTTTTGATGTGTTCTTGGATTAGGTTTGCAAGAATTATTATTGAATATTTTCGCATCAATATTCGTAAGGGAAATTGGTCTGAAGTTCTCTTCCTTTGTTGGGTCTTTGTATGGTTTTGGTATCGTGTAACTGTGGCTTCATAGAACGAATTAGGTAGTTTTTCTTCTGTTTCCATTTTGTGGAATAGTTTGAAGAGTACTGGTGTTGGGTCTTCTTTGAAGGTCTGATAGAATTCTGCACTGAACCCATCTGGTCCTAGGCTTTTTTTTTTTTTTGGTTGGGAGACTTTTAATGACTGCTGCTATTTCTTTAGGGGTTATGGGACTGTTTAGATTATTTATCTGATCCTGATTTAACTTTGATACCTGGTATCTGTCTAGAAAATTGTCTATTTCATCCAGATTTTCCTGTTTTGTTGAGTATAGGCTTTTGTAGTAGTATCTGATGATTTTTTGAATTTTCTTGTTTTCTATTGTTATGTCTTCCTTTTCATTTCTGATCTTATTAATTTGGATACTGTCTCTGTGCCCCCTGGTTAGTCTGGCTAAGGGTTTATCTGTCTTGCTGGTTTGCTCAAAGAATCAGCTTCTGGTTTTGTTGATTCTTTGTATAGTTCTCTTGTTTCTACTTGGTTGATTTCAGCTCTGAGTTTGATTGTTTTCTGCCTTTTGGGTGTATCTGCTTCTGTTTGTTCTAGAGCTTTCAGATGTGCTGTTAAACTGCTAGTGTGTATTCTTTCCAGTTTCTTTTTTGAGGCACTCAGAGCTATGAATTTTCCTCTTAGCATTGCTTTCATTGTGTTCCATAAGTTCGGTATGTTGTGCCTTCATCATTAAATTCTAAAAAAGCTGTTAATTTCTTTATTTCTTCCCTGACCAAGTTATCCTTGAGTAGAGAGTTGGTCATTTTCCATGTGCATGTGAGTTTTTCTGTTGTTCTTGTTGTTATTGGGGACCAGCCAAAGTACGTGGTGATTTGATATGGTGCATGGGATTATTTCAATCTTCTTGTATCTGTTGAGGCTTGTTTTGTGACTTATTATATGGTCAGTTTTGGAGAAGGTACCAAGAAGTGCTGAGAGGAAGGTGTATTCTTTTGGTTTTGGTTGAATTGTTCTATAGATATCTGTTGAATCCATTTAGTTCATAACTTCTGTTACTTTCACTGTGTCTCTGTTTAGCTTCTGTTTCCATTGATGAGAGTGGGGTGTTGAAGTCTCCTACTATTATTGTGTGAGGTGCAATGTGTGCTTTGAGCTTTAGTAAAGTTTATTTTATGAATGTGGGTGCCCTTGCATTTGGAGCATAGATGTTCAGAAGTGAGAGTTCTTCGTGGTAGATTTTTCCTTTGATGAGTATGAAGTGTCCTTCCTCATCTTTTTTGATAACTTTTGGTTGAAAGTCAATTTATTTGATATTAGAATGGCTACTCCAGCTTGTTTCTTGGGGCCATTTGCTTGGAAAGTTTTTTTCTAGCCTTTTACTCTAAGGTAGTGTTTGTCTTTGTCACTAAGGTATAAACACACCTGTATGCAGCAAAATGCTGGGTCCTGTTTACATATCCTGTCTGTCAGTGTATGTCTTTTTATTGGGGAACTTAGTCCATTGATGTTAAGAAATATTAAGGACCAGTAATTGTTGCTTCCTATTATTTTTGTTGTTAGAGGTAGAATTATGTTTGTGTGACTGTCTTCTTTTGGGTTTGTTGAAAGATTACTTTCTTGGTTTTTCTTGGGTATAGTTTCCCTTCTTGTGTTGGAGTTTTCCATCTGTTATCCTTTCTAGGGCCAGATTTGTGGAAAGATGTTTGAATTTTTTGTCATAGAATATCTTGGTTTCTCCATCTATGTTAACTGAGAGTTTTATTGGATATAGTAGCCTGGGCTGGTATTTGTGTTCTCTTAGGGTCTGGATGACATCTGCCCAGGATCTTCTGACTTTTAGAGTCTCCATTGAGAAGTCTGGTGTAATTCTGATAGGTCCACCTTTATATGTTACTTGACCTTTTCCCATTACTGCTTTTAACCTGTCTTTGTTTTGTGCATTTGGTGTTTTGAATATTATGTAGCAGGAAGAATTTCTTTTCTGGTCCAATCTATTTGTGGTTCTGTAGGCTTCTTGTATGTTTATGGGCATCTCTTGTTAAAGAAGTTTTCTTCCATAATTTTGTTGAAGATATTTACTGGCCCTTTGAGTTGGGAATCTTCACTCTCTTCAATACCTATCATCCTTAGGTTTGGTCTTCTCATTGTGTCCTGAATTTCCTGGATGTTTTGGGTTAGGAGCTTTTTCCATTTTGCACTTCCTTTGACTGTTGTGTCAATGTTTAGTATGGTATCTTCTACCCCTGAGATTCTCTCTCCTATCTCTTGTATTCTGTTGGTGATGCTTGAATCTATGACTCCTGATGTCTATCCTAGGTTTTCTATCTCCAGTGTTGTCTCCCTTTGTGATTTCTTTATTGTTTTTTTTTTTTTTTGTTTTTTGTTTTTTGTTTTTTCCATTTTTACATCCTGGATGGTTTTGTTCAATTCCTTCACCTGTTTGGTTGTGTTTTCCTGTGTTTCTTTAAGGGATTATTGTGTTTCTTCTTCAAGGGCTTCTGCTTGTATTCTCCTGTATTTCTTTTTTTTTTCTTTTTTTCTTTCTTTCTTTTTTTTTTTTTTTTTTTGAGACAGGGTTTCTCTGTGTATAGCTCTGGCTGTCCTGGAACTCACTCTGTAGACCAGGCTGGCCTCGAACTCAGAAATCCGCCTGCCTCTGCCTCCCAAGTGCTGGGATTAAAGGCGTGCGCCACCACTGCCCCGGCCTCTCCTGTATTTCTTTAAAGGAGTTATTTATGTCCTTCTTAAAGTCCTCTATCGTCATCATGAGATGTGATTTTAAACCAGAATCTTCCTTTTCTGGTGTGTTGGGTTATCCAAGGCTTGGTGGGAGAACTGGGTCTGATGAAGCCAAGTAGCCTTGGTTTCTGTTCCTTATGTTCTTGCCCTTGCCTTTCGCCATCTGGTTATCTCTGGTGTTAGCTGGTCTTGCTCTCTCTGACTGTAGCTTGTCCTTCCTGTAAGCCAGTGAGCCTGTGATCTTAGATGTGTCAGCACTCCTGTGAGACCAGCTCTCTCCCGGTGGAATTTGGGTATGGAGAGCTGTGGCACAGGGTCAGCTCTGGGGTTCAGATGGAAACCGGAAGGATCCTGTCTTCACTGAAGGCTTTTGATTTAATTTTGTACTACATGTGGTTATCTAGTTTCTCTCAGCAACCTTCAATTTTCTGCCATTTTGTAATCATGATGTGGTAAGATACATCATACACTGATGCCTTCATGAGGAAGTAACTCAAAAGAAGAGACAGAAAGGTCACTAAAAAGTACAGAGGAGCCAGGTGTGGTGGTGCACACATCTAGTCCCAACACCTTGGGGGCAGTGCAGGCAGGTCTCTTGAGTTTAAGACCGTACTCTGCAAGAGCAACCTATGTTTGTGATCTCTGAGCTGCCTCTTTAGCCTCCAAAGTTTTGCAAGTTTTAATTATTCTTTCCCAGAATAAGTTTTCCCTAACATTGTAGAATTTTTAAATGCATGAAAAAAGTTGAAAGAAATGTCAATCCACTTTAGATTCTATAATTATTACCATTTCACTATATCCATTTTATTATATATTTTATTGTATATCTATTCTTTCATTTGGGTAAATTTGTCTTGGTTTTTATTGTATTTCAGAGAGTTGCAGGAGGAAATACTACATTAACTCCTGACCATGTAAATATATCATGAGCCAGATAGAGTTATAAAAAAGTAAAACCAGATTCTTCAGTTCTATGTTTTAGAAGTAGTGTGTGTGTAATTACTTTGAGCTGTTTTTTTTTAAGTCAATATTTTAAACCTAGTAATCCTATACTATTACAGTTTTTTAAAAAAGGAATTATTTGTTTACTTTATATGTTACACTGTAGCTGTCTTCAGACACACCAGAAGAGGGCATCGGATCCCATGACAGATGGTTGTGAGCCACCATGTGGTTGCTGGGATTTGAACTCATGACCTCTGGAAGAGCAGTCAGTGCTTTTAACCACTGAGCCATCTCTTCAGTCCGAGGCTGTTTGTTTTTGAGATAGGGTCTATGTCTCTCAGGTTGGCCTCAAATTTGCTAGATAGCCAGGGCTAGCCTTGAACTTCTGATCTTCCTGCCTCTCCCAAGTGCTAGGTTTGTTGGTGTACACCAGGAGGCCTTGCTACTTTCAGTTCCTAGACCACAGCAAGTCAGCACTGCAGTCTCACGTTCTTGCTTGAGTGGAGCCTGAGGACACTGCAGTAAACACTGGCTCATCATCTGATAGGAGCAGTTTTCTTAGCAAATCGTCTTTGCTAACGATGCTGGAGCTTCCATTTTACTGAACACTTTCCCTTTTCTCTTTTTTCTGGGTGTGACTGACTTGCCTACAGCATGCTGCATGGTTGCTGGTCAAACAGGAAGTGGGGTAAGTGATTTAAGTAGGGAGTTTTTACTGTCATTTAAGTACCAGCTCCCTAGTTCTTAGAGCGAGGGCCTTACACAGCAAGGACCTTGCACTGCCACGACCGACCCGACTCACTTAATGTGACCGTAGGTACAGACTTACAAGCATTAGGCATTTTTGAATGTAGTTTGGGAGGCTACCTTAAGGTAACAGATTTTAGGTTTGTACTTGAATTTGTACTTGAAACTAAGTTATAAGTAGAGCTAGATGGTAAGCCGTGAAAAGTAAAATTCTGCTTCAATCAGAGCAGTGTGAGTTTACAGATAACATCTATTGGCAATCTCTTAGGAGACCAGTAGGCTCTGGAACTTATATCTTTGGACTTAAAGAATGTAATATGTATTAGATACCATATATAATGTGTACCTTTCTCAGGGTGGTACTATGTAGTTAGATGAACCATTTCTGTAGTGAAGAAAACCACACATGTCAAGTTGTGTAAACAGAATCTTACATGCTCCAATCAGGATTTGGTCGCCAGCTGCATTAAAAAAACCCTGTTAATTCTTCAGAGTTTTGTTTTGTTTTGTTTTTAACTAAACGTTCTGTGACTTAAAGAGGGGCTGTCTGATTATTGGAGGTTCCTGTGTACTTCAGTGAGAAAAACCCGGAAGATAACAAGCGTTGTGTGTTAGAGGCTTGTCTGTGGTTCTGAGGGTATAGAAAAAGAATAATTAACATTTTTTGTTGTATTTTATGCCTGAATCTTCTCTTTTCAAAGGGGAAATAACCACATATTTATCAAATACCGCAGACTTAATGAAGTTTTAAGTTTCTAAATTCTAAAGCCTTAAAATTTAGGTTTAACAATTTTGTTTAAGTGTATTGAGAACAATGTTTTAACAGGATTAGGTTTTGCTGTAGCTCTTTAGATTCTTGGGTTTATAAACAATTTTAAAATAGCTTATTTTTCTGTTTCTACTTTTTGTCTTTTAAAATATTTTTTCTTGGGGCTGGAGAGATGGCTCCACAGTTGAGAACACTCGCCACTCTTCCAGAGGATCCAAGTTTGATTCCTAAAGCCCACACAATCTCTCCCAGATCAATTCAGTGTAACTACTACCCGACCATTTGTTTCTGGCCTGCAGTCAGTAATGGCCGCTGGCTTCGCCAATTGTAAGAAGTATGGTATGGTTTACAGGTAATAACTCTCCAGTGAAGGTCGGACAGGAAGATGGGGACTCAGGGCCGAGGGTGCTAGCACTCACCTTTAGTCCCAGCACTTGGGAGGCAGAGTCAGGCAGAGCTCTGAGTTCAAGGACAGCCTGGTCTACATGAGTCCCAGGACAGCCAGGGCTACACAGAGAAACCCTGTCTCCAAACAAAACAACAACAAAAGAGATTACCCACGCTTGGACTCCGCCCTATCTGTTGTCACAAGAAGCCCTGTGACCGGCCATCATGGTGTTTTGTATTTAGTTACTTGAATGATATAGGCTTGTTAGTTCAGTGGTAATAACTCGGGGTCGTAGATTGGTTTTAGTAATGCTCTACTCTGTACTTCCTCAGTTCCTTTTTATTAACAATTGTAGGTTGCATACTAAAGCTCGTTCTCATAATGGGCATTTATCAAAACTGATGTATTGATTTATGAATGGATTTAAGGGAATGTGAGATTTTTATTTAACTCATGTTACACTGGTGAACATTTCAGAATGTTGATACTTCAGGATTTAATGTTTCTTCCTAAGCAGTGAGGGGTTGGGAGACTGCAGCTTTTACTTTGATTTCCATAAATAAACCCCATTTTCAGCAAGGGAGGAGAAGCAGATGCTTGTAACATGGATATCACACTGTATTAGATAGTGTTGTAAGTCCAAGCATTCGCCTTGTTTGACTTTTCTGGGATGTATAAATCTTGGAGTTTGGCACATTCCAACTCAGAAAAATAAATTAGTGTGCTGTTTTTCATCGAATCTTCAAAAAATAGGCTCACATGTTACTAAAAATACCAGTTCTTTGCTGTCTCTAAAATTCAGGCCTATGAGGTGAGGAATTTTTGTTGGGTTTATTTAATGTTCTATCTACTGTATAAAACAGTGCCTGACACATAGTAGGCACTCATTATTTTAAAATCATTGCATATATTCTCTTTACCATGAACAATGAAGTTTTTCATGTCAGCGAATTAATTCTTACATTATTCAGAAAGCAGAGTCTGTCCCTGGGAAGAAATGATGTAGTCCAGCTGAAAGAAGCCTTCAAGTGGATAGCTCACCCCCTGTTTTCAGAGGAGCTGGGAGTTCCCACTGATGGAAAGGTATCAGACAGTGGCCAGTGCCACTAGTGACCTCTGGTCACCGCTTCACCTCATTAGTGCTGGGTACCTGGTTAGCCAAAAGTTTCTATAAGTCTGGGAGGTCTCTGAGGGTTTTAAATGTTCATTTAGACTCCGCATTGATGGTTTTCTCTTTGTGATCTGGGACACTTAGGAAGATAACAAATACTGGGAGCACACTGACCTTAAGAGGCTAGAACTGAATCTTTACCTGGAATGTATTTGAAGGACATTTACTGAATGTACTGAAATGTACTGGAAGGACAGATTTACTGATACAAAGCAATCTATTAAAAACTGAGCAAGGGTCCAGTAAGGTGGCTCAGTGGGTAAAGGTGCTTGCCGTGAAGCTTCATGATCAGAGTTTGGTCCTTGATACCCACTTGGTGACAGGAAAGAACCGTTTACCACAGGTTATTCTCTGACACCCCCCCCCCACATATACGCACATGCATACTCATACTACACACACAAAACACACTCATGCACACATACATACATGCACTGGCATGTGCACACATGTACACGCACAGGATTTTTTTTTTTTTTAAATCTAAGCAGTTATTGAATTAACTCCAGACTGTTTGATTTTGTTTAACTGTGCCTAACTTGCTTTCAAATACATCGAGATTAGGTTTTTCACTACAGTGAAGCAGGTTCATCCCATCATATCTGAGTTACTTCAAGTCTCCCTGTTTCTAGGCCTTTGAATCTGGGACTCCTGGCCACTGTTCCAATTCTAGAGATAGTCTGGCCTCAGTCCTGGGAGAGCTCACCAGGTTTACCTATGTAAAAGCAGGTCAGGTGCTCAGCTCATGAGACATTAGGCTTCTCTAGTCCAGGCTCACTGCTCGTTTTGCATGAAGGGGATCCCCCAAGTGTTAGACACATCCCTACCCAAGTGAAGCCACACCACCATCTTCCAAAGCTAGTCAGGTTTTTAAAAGCCATTCTAAATGACATGCTGTAGCATGTCATTGTAAAAACCATCCCTTTAGTATTTTTTCTTTTTGAGACAGGGTTTTATAACTCAGGTGTGCCTCGAACTTACTGTGTAGCTGAGCATTCCTGAGCCTTTTGTCTCCCCTCAAGGTCAGCAGGATCAGCTCTTTAAACTGAGTACTGAAAGACTAGAGTAAAACTACCTCACAGATGGTCTGAGAGGGGAGCAAAGTAACGCAAGTACTTTGGAAACTAGAGAAGTCATTAACAAACTGTCCTTACCTCACACTTCAGTTCTGAAGCAGATAATTTAAAAATTTACATACTGAGTCAAAGAACAGAAAGTGGGGGACGAAAGATGTGAGTAGGCTCCAGCTGGGTTTCTTTAAGAGAAAATACTTGGTTCATGTTATTTTCATAATGTAGATCAGGATACAGAGCAAAACAGAAGCTATTTGTTATTGTGATTCTGGAGACGAGGCTTGGTAAAGCCCTAGTGAGCTCAGTGTAATGAGAACTCAATAAAAAAGACAGTTGGCTTGTGGCAGTTGTAGCTGTTGCCTCGGTATCAAATCGTGAATAGTCTCTGCAGAGGTAAGATGTGTATAGTGTGAAATTATTCACATACAAAAGTTCTTGCTGCAGCAATTTTTAAAAATAACATGAGTATTTTCTCTAACTTAATGTTTCACAGTCTTTATAACTGAAAAGACTGGGTTATCCATGAAGTTATCCATGAAGTAAGATTAAAAAGACAGCTTTCCAAAACCTCTAATAAAAGTGGCTGATGAGAGACATACCAAACGACTTATGCTTTCACCCTGGTGGAATGGAATTGGAAAATCATCTTATATTTGGTTATTTTATAATGCGGAAGTATCACTTTTTGAAAAAACAAAAATTAAGAACCCTTTTTTAAAAGTCAAATTTGAATACTTTAAGAATTAGCTTGAAGACTAGGGAGATGGCTCAGTTGGTGTTTGCCACACAAGCAGACCGGAGTGAGGATCACCAATACTGCATAAAAGCTGAGCACAGGCTGATCCCCAGAGTGTGCTGGCCAGCCTGGTCTAACTGGTGAGGGACAGTTCCATTGTGAGGTCCCCATCTCGGAGGATAAGGCTAGCCTCTAGCCTCTACATAGCATGTGAATGTGCACACACACAGACACACAGAGGCTTCATCCAGACTTCTTAAAGATTTGAACAATATGTTTTTTCCTGCTAGTAACTGGTCAGTAGAACCTGGACGGTCTCTTCGGGTTTTAGCTGTCTCTTTCCAGCTCCTGAGTATTTATCCATCTTCATCTTCATGTATGCATTTGTCCAACATGGACACAAGCTGATTTGACTTAGAAACTTATTTGGGGGGAGGGGTGTTTGCGGAGGTTTGGATGAAGGGAAGGGAAGACAGGAATGTTGGAATTACATTACAATCTCAAATGACAGACAGACAAACCAACAACTTTATTTTTTTAACAATTTTGGTAGTCTCACTGGCTAGTGGGTTTAGAAGAAGCACCTCCCTTCTAACGCAAACAGGCATGTTTGAGAGTTCTAGTAGTCTAGGTTCCTCGTAGCTTTTCTGAACCAGCCTTTGGGAGTTGGCTTCTATTTCCATTCATAAGTCAGTAGCAGTTACTTTCCTTTTGCTCATTTAAAAACCGTCTTTGTCATTTGTAGAGCTTGTTCGAAGTCGGTGTGGTCTTTGCTCATCCAGAAACAGTTGAAGACTGCCATTTCCTGTAAGTTGCCCCATAAAAAAGTATCAATTATGTAAAACTGTTAGTGTTTTCCTTTTTCATGAAGATACTATTGTTTTTCTTTCTTGTGAATATTTAGAACTTGTCATGCCTTAAATTTAAAATGTGCCCCTTTGTAGAGATTCCTCAGAGAAACCAATACAACTCACCAATATATACAGATATTTATGTAATAGATAAAATATATAAATATAAGGGTGTAAGATGTGTATTTAATTATGTCCACCTAATTTGATTTCATTAAATGTTCTTTCCTCCTCTTGCTCCTCCTTCTTTCTTCTTCTCCACCCTCTTCTTCTTCCTCCTCCTTTTTTTCTTCCTTTAGAGACAGGTCTCACCACATAGCTGTCCTGGAAGTCACTATGTAGGCTAGGCTGGCCTTGAACTCACTGAGATACGTTTGCCTCTGCCTCATAAGTGCTGGGATTAAAGTTGTCACCACCACCTTGCTAAATTTTTATCTTAACTTGAATTTTATTTCAGCGGTGAAGTTTGCCCAGATTGTTTCAAACCAGCCAAAAACAAACAGGTAAGTATTTTTACTTGTTATATTACCAATAAAGTGAATATGCATTGGGTATATGGCAAGAGCTAGTCTTTAAATATTTCCATTTGTTCAGTGTATTTTTACCTGGATTTTTTGAGACAGCCCTATGTAAGGTCACCTGGAACTCACTATATAAACCTGTTTGGCCTGGGACTTGTAGCCATCTAAGGGCCTCTTTGCAGGACTCTAATCATACCATACATTACCCAGCCTCACTCTCAATCACACATCAGGGCTCCATAAACCCCCAAGTCTCGAGCCTTCGGTACCTAAAAAATCAGTGCCCTGTGGATCCGCTGCCAAGTTTTGCTGCCAGCTCAGGATGTAGTCTGGCTCCTTTGGCCCACGGTTGTATCATCTTCTGTGTGCTGACCCTGGGGAAACACTTCCTTTGGCTTTTACCTTCAAGGAGCCAAGAACTCCTTTGATTTAGGCTTTCTTCCTTCAAATGAATTTGACTCTTCACAAGATGGAACCTTCAGTGGGTGCAGACACCTTTCCTGTAGTCCCAGTGCTGGGCAGGAGATTTCTTTTCACCTCTTTAATAGATGTCCCACGAGTGGCCCCTAGCCGTCCTCGTAGGAGCCTTGTCCACCTGACACCTCATGAACCAGGCCTGTACTTTCTCAATCCTCAGCACGTTTGTCTTTCCGGCTTCCACTGGAGTGGCCCGTTTAGGCTCTGCTGAGGTCATTCAGGAGACCTGGAAAGGCAGGCCAGGTACAGACTAGCATTAAGAGCACTTAAGCTTGACTCCTTTCTTGATTAAATATGTAGGATGATGTAATGCCTCTAATCAGTTGTATTTCAGCTCTTGTTTAGTTGATGAAATATCTTTTCCGTTTTGCCCTATATAGTCAGTATTCACCAGAATGGCCGTGTTGAAAGCTTTGAGTAAGATAGAAGAAGACGACTTCCTCACGTAAGTGTACAAGTAGGGAGCATCGAGCACGTTGAGAAACAATGGGAATATCAGGGGCACCAGCCTGGCTGTCGCTCAGGCGTGTGCATCTCAGTCCTCCCCATAGCCTGCCTCTTGTACAGCACTGACATGTGCAGCATTTAGTAAATGTTTGTCAAATTAACACATGAGTCGTCTGACTTTCCGTCTTACAGGAGAGGAGCCAGAGTGTGGCTTCATGGTACAGTACTTACCTAGCAGAGTTGAGCCCAGATCCAGTCCCTGGCACCAAAACCCAAACTTTTGATTTTGGGAGGAGGACATTGATTTGCAAAACAGGAGTCACATTACCTAAGTTTTCAACTGAGTAATTTACTGGCCCATAGGCCTAGTGCAATTCCTATTCCATCCCCAAATCTGATGCTTTCTAACGTGACCATCTCTAAAAGGGAGAAGAGGAGGCTTGGGAGTGTCCTCACTTGGACAGGGAGCCTGGCTTCAGCTCCGTTCTATATCCCACACGTGGAATCTTGGTGATCTCAGCTTCTTCATTTGGCATCAATGCTCTTTTCAAAAATACAAATTAACATGTAGAAATGCAATAAACTATATTTTAATTATCAGTGCTTTAAAAAATGAATTACTGTAGCTTTCCTTCCAGAAGATTCTTGAATAAATATCAGGCAAAAATTATGATGGGGCTTCTTATTGTTTATGAACTAAAAAATGAATCTCACAATGGAAATATTTTCATTATATTTGAAAAAGTAAAGGGAACTCTATCTAGAGGCTAGAGAGATGGACTGGGTCCCAGCACCCACATGACAGCTCACAGCTATAACGCAGTCCAGGGAATCTGATGTTCTCTTCTGGCCTCCGAGGACAGTAGGCAGGCGCGTGATGCATGGACATGCATGCAGGCTAAGCACTCATACACAGACAATTACAATTAAAAAAGGATACTTTAGATAAATACCAGTTCCTGGGTTTCTAAATGATTTTATTGTTAAGGTACCTTGGGAAATCATAGAGAAGTCCCAAGCCCCCTGTTTGGGGTTAAATCAGGACTTAAATATTTACAGGTAGCCTCCAGTTGGTGCTTTGGGAATCCCTAAATGATAGACAGAGAATAAATTGTTACTTCCTGTTCTCAGATTGAAGTCCACTAGCTAAGAGAATAGCACCCCAACGTGTCACTTTTTCGGGACTCTGTGGTGTAACTGCCAGAGTCACAGTTGAAATGAGGAGGGAGGAGGGAAAGTGGAGGAGGACTCCCCACAAGTGGGAGCACTTACCACCACAGACCACCTTTACCCAAGCAGTGAAGGCTTATTCAAGCCAGCAGCAAGTGAGCAGATAGAACAAAACGGTTGAAGAGCCTGGACGGGCTTCTACTGTATATGTGGGTTTTCCCCAGAAGTCTGCAGGCTATTAGAAATTACCAGTGGGGAAGATAAGATCCCTCACTGTGGAGGGCAATAGAAAAGCCCCAGTTTGCTTGGTGCCACTGCTGTGCGTTAGAAGTGGTACTCTAAGGGCCAGAGTGTTGTCTCAGTGGTTAAGAGCACTTGTTGCAACGGACGTGGGTTTGATTCTCAGCACCCATATGGGAATTCACTGACTCCTCAGGCACCAGGCACACATGGGGTACACAGATGTACATGCGAGCAAAAGAGTTACATAAACTAGTAAAAATAAATCTTAAAAAAGAAGTGGTACTCAGTAGCTCGTATCGTAGCTTATGCCTGTAATCTAGTCCTCAGGAAGCTAGGTCAAATGGATTATGGCCAGACTCTGCAACATAGTGAGCACCAGACCAATCTGGTGAGGCCCTATCTCAGTAGGAACAGACATGGGGACTGGAAGATGGCTCAGCAATTAAGCACACTGGCTCTTCTGTCAGAGGACCTGTGTTCAATTTCCAGGATCCAGCGACAATTTCTGTCCTCCACAGTCATTCCACACATGTGGTCCATAGACATACATGTGGGCAAGATATCCATGTACATAAAATAAAAATAAATAAATCTTTAAAACAAGACAGTAAAATTTGAAAAGTAGTAAAGGCCCGAAGAACCTTTTTTGCTCCAAACCTGTAAGGTAGGGAGAGGCGCTGTCCTTGAGTTCTGAGTTTCTCAGACCAGGCTGACGCAGCTCAGTTTTGTGTGTCTCAAATATTAGTATCCATAAGTTTTATTTTGTTTTTCAGGCAATTTCCTTGTCCTCCAAGCTCGCCGAAGACCGTGTGCACTGTCCTTGGAGTTGAATGCAGTCATGGTGCGGTTTTTGTTGCTGGTAAGTATTTCATCTGGAATAGACACACCCTGGGAGCCCCTTCCTGAGCATGGCCTCTGACTGCACTTCCAGTCTGGGCTTACTGATATAGAGAGGCCTGAAACTGAGCAAGAGAAAACTAGGAAGGCAGAGAGCAGTTAGTAACATGGAAAACAAACGTAACAAAACGAATTTCACTATCCTCCCTGTGTCTAAACATTTGGCTTTGTCCAGAGAAAACGAAAATGCATTGACTTTCCTAATTGGTACACAATAAACAGGCTTTTGCTTTGTTTCAAAAGTTATAGTTGCTTTATAATAAAAGCTTAAATGAAATTGCTTTTTACTTTTGATTGCTGCTCTTTTTTTTTTGTAGCTTTATTCGTAAGGCAGTGAGTCACAATTTGTTAGGGAGGTGGGGAGTTTTTGGTTTTTTAACTTAGAAGTTCTTAAAATTTTCACAAAATTAATTCTCTGTAATACATCATCAGCAATGACCATGATATTTAAATGATTGCCAGTTGTCTGGAAAGGCGAGTCTTTTTAGATGTTGTGTTTCACAGTATCATGTAAGCCTTTCAGTCAGTGAGTCACATTAGTAAATTATTTCAGTCATTTGCTACACTGTCTCTCTGTTTCTAAGCTAGCTATTCTATTGTTACTTTAAGTCTTATTTAATTATTTCCATGTTTATGCGATGGCTTCCCAAGTTAGACTGTTTCTTAGTAGGGGCTGGCATCCTTTTGTATCCTAGCATCCAGAATAGCAAACTTACTAAATAGCTGTTGCTTCCCGTTTTACCCTCATATAAAAATCACAGCATTCATTCAACTACCTGATATTTCTTTGGCAGGCAGATATAATAAATACTCCAGGAATCTCCCACAAACTCCTTGGATAATTGATGGAGAAAGGAAAATGGAATCTTCAGTGGAAGAATTAATTTCAGATCATCTGCTGGCAGTATTCAAAGCAGAGAGTAAGTGTTAAGATGCTCATGTTTTAAATACAGTGTTACTCACGAAGATACCTTGAAGGCTCCCAGGAAAATGTCTCTGTTTGGTTGGCTATGCCCCGCCTGGGCTCGTTGGCTCCAGGCTTCCCCAGAGCAGCCACTGTTAATGTTCAAAGGGCTTTCCAGCCCATGCTAGATTTTAGTCCAGATAGCTAAGGATAGCTGTCATTTCTCAGTGACTGCTCTCTCCTGGGAAACTCAAAACAACCGAGGCTGCTTTAGACAGATGCACAAATCCCGAATCTTGGCAAACTTCTTTGGGGAAACATGAAGACGTTCCACCTCTCATGTCCAGAGCTTGTTTAGGAGTACTTAGCGCCTTAACCTACAGAGTAGCTTGGCAGGAAGTTCAGGACTGGAGGAAATAGATCAAGAGCAACCATTTTACAGAGGTTTTATGGAGTGCATTGTGTTTTAGTTTCCTAGGTATTAATGAGCCAGGTTTGTGGGATGAGTCAGATCTGGGAAAGCTTGTGTCTTCCTTGTCTCAACAGGCCTGTAAGTCAGAGGCAGCTTCAAGTCTTGTGAGTTTACACAGTAGGAATAGACAAGAAGGAGTGGTCGAAGACATCAGTTGTAAAGAAAAGCTGCAGGCAGTGGGCCATGTCAGTCTTTGGAGTGGACATCTCATGGATCAGCTAGGCACTGCCTTTCTCCCTGAGAAACATCGAGAACATGCTCTAAAGTCAGGCGGAGGTCTAGTGGAGCAGTGGCTGTCCCATCTAGCCCCCTGACTTGTTAGGAACAAACACTTTAGACCACATCTCTCTCATGATTTATTGTCTGTCCTGTGAGTAAGCTCTCTTTTATTATTTACTTCATTATTTTCACTCTTCTGTATCGGCCTGAGTGTAAGTGGCACTGGATCCCCTGGAGCTGGACGTAGAGGACCATGAGTTGTAGCATGTGGGTGCTGAGAACTGGACTCAGGTCATCTGCAAGAGCAGTGCACATTCCTGACTGCTGAGCCATCTCTCCTGTACTCACACCTTTTAAAGGTTTATATACCTTGTTTTCTTCTGTGTGTGTGTTCATGTATGGGTGAGCATGTAGAGGCCAGCAGCCAGTGTTGGCTGTTGTCTTGGTGAGGTTCCTATTGCTGTGATGAAAACATCATGACCAAAAAGCAAGTTGGGGAGGAAAGGGTTTGTTCGAATCATAGGCCACCATCGAAGGAAGGCAGGACAGGAATCAAGTAGGGCTGGAATCTGGAGGCAGGAGCTGATGCAGAGAGCATGCAGGTTATGCTACTTACTGGCTTGCTTCCCCTGGTTTACTCACCCTGCTTTCTTATAGAACCCAGGACTACCACCCCAGGGATGGCACCACCCACCGTGGGCTGGGACTTCCCCCATTGATCACTAACTAAGAAAATACCTCACAGCTGGATCTCACAGAAGCATTTCCTCAACTGAGGCTCCTTCCTCTTTGATGACTCTAGTGTGTGTCAAGTTGACACACAACCAGCCAGTACATCTAGATGTCTTCCTCAGTTGCTTTCCACCTCACTTTATGAGATAAGGCTGAACTGAACCTGGAGCTCACCAAGGTAGTTAGCCAGGCTAGCCAGCGAGCTCCAGGGATCTGCTCATGTTCACATGCCCACCAAGTACCAGGGTTACAGATGCATGTTGTCACCCTTCACTGTTTTAAAGATTTTTTAAATTGTGCGTGTGTGTTTGTGTGTGTGTGTGTGTGTGTGTGTGTGTGTGTGCTATTTCCCTAGCTGCCAGGCATTATTTTCTGAGTGGAGAAAAGTGACCTAGAAGACTAATACTTTTCAAATTTTTAGGAAAAAGACTATGGCATTGCTATGACCTTTTACGTAATGTTTACACACTGCTGTTTTTCATAAGCTATGGATAATGAACACCTGAAGATAAGCTCAGCTTGGGCTAATGGCCTCGCTCAGCGTGCACTAGGGTCTGGCTTGCTTCCTGGCATTGCATCAAAAAGAAAAGAGTAAAGTCTTGCTCACATTTTGGGGGGCTGCCTCACTTCCTTTCTATAAGGATTCTGGAATCTTCAGTTTGGACTACTTAGGTCCCAGAGAAACCCCTAGCTCCTTCAGGGTTCCAGGGTTGCTGGGAGGCTCTGAGACTTCCCCTTTCAGGTTTTCATAAAGGTAATTCTTTTTTTTTTTTGGTTATTTTTCACTTAAAGATGGAAATATTGTCCTCTAACTGAAAATAGATCGAGCCGTGAGGTTCAGGTTTGCCTGGGATTGGTTGGGTATGGTGGTGCAGGCTAGAATCCTGGTACTTGGAAGGTGGAGGCAGGAGACCTAGAAGTTTAAGGTCATCCTTACTAAATAGTGAGTTTGAGGGCAGTCTGGGGTCTCTGAGACTCTGTTTCAAAGACCAAGTAAACATAAAATAGACCAGGCATGGTGGCACACAACTTTCACCCCAACATCGAGGAGGCAGAGTCAGTCTGATCTCTATGGGTTTCCAGAACAGCCAGAACTGTACAGTGGGACCCAGTCTCAACAACAACAAAAACCTTAAAACAAAAGACAAAAACTGTCTGGGTGTTGGTGGCACACACCTTTAATCCCAGTGCTCTGGGAGGCAGAGGCAGGCTGATGTCTGTGAGTTTGATGCCAGCCTGGTCTACAGAGTGAGTTCCAGGACAACCAGGGCTACACAAACCCTGTCTCAAAAAAACAAACTAAAAACCAAACATACAAACAAAATTAAATTGTATGTTTCTTGTGCTCACTGAGAAATTGATGCTAGCTGCTGAGAAACAGAGTTGCCTGGACCTGGATGTTGACTGGCTCCTGTGTGTTTGGTAGTGGTGGGTGGTTATAAGCTTGTTCAGAATCCCTGATTGATAACCATCATTTGCCAGCCATGTTTCTCAGCTGCGTGACCTGTAACTTCCCATCAGTGGTTCATATCTGAGGGCTCTGGGAAGATGAGCTTAATGGTTACTTCCTTGAGTTTGACAGCGTATGAAACAAACCAGTGTTGGATGGAGCCGCCTGGCTTCATTCACTGCCATCTGTCTCCTAAGGAGGGCAGACAGACTTGTCTGTCAGTTGCTTTGAAGTAGCCCATCCTGTTATGTACCTGCTAATTCTGTAGGTACTAAGCATTAAGTATTGGCACATTCTCGAAGTCAATGAATCTAGGAAGTTTTTCCCAATTACTACATTTACTACCTTATTTGATGAACAGAATGGTTGTTGGGCCAGTTCCCTGTGGTCTAAGCCCTATCTTGACTTCCTGGGACCTTCAAGCCTTCAGCCATCACCTGGGTCTGAGAGCCTCCTCA
>JADRCH010000073.1:6292717-6327208 GCA_019843965.1 Rhynchomys soricoides | reverse complement strand
GGTCCCTGATAACCCTTGCTCTTCATCTTGCTTTTGACATGACTTGTCCTCTGAGAAGATGCCATAGAAACATGTAGAATTAGAGGGGACAAGGCAAGGCACAATTCAAGTTTAGAAAAATAAATTTTAAGCGTGTATTCTCTAGTACCAAAGACCCCCCCACACACACACACACTGTTTCTCATTACACACTTAACAAAGTCTTGGAGGTTTCCCCCCATACTTGACTTCCAGGTTCCATCTAGGGTTCCGTCTGTTTTCTTAGATTTCAAGTTTGAAACATTTTCTAAAGGGAGCTGGTGGCATGGCTCAGTAGCTAGAGGCATGTGCTGCTAAGATTGATGGTCTGAGTCTGGTCCCCAGCTCCCACACGGTTCAAGGAGAGAGCTACCCCTGCGGACTGTCCTCTGACCTCCATGTGAACACCATGGCACATGCCTGTACCCATAACACATCACACAGACACATTCACAGGTAACACAACAGAAAATAGATTGAAGGGTACAATATGGAGTGTGTGCACGCAGGGATGGTGTGTGCACGCAGGGATGGTGTGTGCACGCAGGGATGGTGTGTGCGCGCAGGGATGGTCTTACCTTTGTTCCCTGCCCTGTGCGACATGGCACGTCATACTTTTCCATCAGTGCCAACTCTCTGAGGGTGTGGACCATGTCCACCTGGTTTACTGGTGTCTCGCTGACATCAAGCACAGTGTGTTGCCACAGCAGACATCCTGGGGGAATGCAGCAGTGCCTTCGTGAGGCAGGACTCTGCCGGTCTCCCACATTTGTTCTTCACTGTAGAGACTGCTCAGGGCTCCCAATGCCTCTCAGGCCCTCTCAGTCCTCGGTCCAATCCTCTGCTTCTGTCTTGCTGGTTCCAGTATGACCCTGTGGTTAATTGGTTCTGGTGTCAGAATGCCGCAGCCACCAGCCTTGCTCCCAGATCTGCATTTGTTAATCTCGTGTGACTTTTGGCATGTCCTGCCTGCTTTACCTTCCTTAGAAGGAAAATGAATGCCCGTGGCTACCTGGTTAAAGTGTCTGGAGCAATGGCTGCTGTGGTGGTGAAGTCTTCTGTTTGATCTGTACCTATGAGCTTTGTTTTGTAGATCTTTAGAACTGTCTTCCCTGTTTGACATTTTTAGTGTTTGGTCTGTGATAGCAAATTAATCTTGGATTGTGCGTTGGTTTTAACATGGCTCCATGGTGGGTTTGGTTATATAATTAATTTTCTATTTAAAGGTCGGACCTTTCTCTCAATCTCTTTCCATAAAGTTTAATTTTAGCATGATTACTCTTGATGTTGGGCTTGCTTACTTGAAAGAAAAAAAAAAGACAAAGTTTTTGCCAGTGATCAGGGAGGTGGGGCCTCCCTCCTGCCTTAGCTTTCCATGAGGTGGGGTACAGATGCTAGCTAAACTCTGGCTTTGACATCAGAAATATGTAGCTCTGCCATTGGATTGTGTGACCCTGAGAATATTGCCTAAGTCTATGAAGCTTAATGTCCATTTGTTTAATGCTTCATGAGGTTATAATACAAATTAAGTGATGTGTGTATAATTTTAACCCAGCGCAAGGCACATAATGATTAGTATTTATTATTACCATTACTATTTTAGCCAAGATTGAGATTAGAGATGAGGTGGTCATCAGCCCTTGAGGTCGCCTCCCATGGATTGCTGGGATGATTTCTACCACAGGTTGGAACAAAGCAGAGCTTCTGTGTTCCATCTTTTTCTCTTACAGGTTTTAATTTCTCATCTTCTGGACGAGAAGACGTAGACGTGAGAACGTTAGGGAATGGTAAGACGTCAGCACCGCCTGATTAGAACTCGCCTGCTTACTGCAGCCTCTCGAAACCGAGGGGGGACCAGGCTCTCCAGATGGGGAGCCTTGTGCAGCTGCCTTTGCAGACTGTGCTCGTTGTCTGAACAGAGTCACTTCCTTGAAGGCTTCCTTCCCAGAAGCCTGTAAGTTGTAATGACTGTATGTGCCGTAGGCGGGAAATCTTTTCCCTCAAAGCTTATCATTAGTTATTCCACTTCAGAACTTCTCAGGCACACACTTTTAGTCCTAGCATGTGGGAGCCGGAGGCAGAGGCAGGCAGATCTAGTTTGAGGACAGTCAGGGCTACCTAGAGAAAACCTGTCTTGAATTAGAGAGAGGGGAAGGGTAGGAGGGAGGGAGGGAGGGGGAGAGAGGGGGGAGGGAGAGGCTGACTGAGACTCAGGGATGGGCATGGTCGTGTACTTGTGAGGTAGAGGCAGAACAGCCACAGCTATATAGGTAGAGACTGTCTCAGAAAACAAACAAAGAATATCTCAAAATGACCAGTTTTTAAAATGTCTAGCTTTATTTTAAAAGGACAGTTGTAGCTTTCATCTCTTTCCCGTTTTATCTTGCTGGATTCTAAGAAGAATGTTGAGGTGTCCTTCTGAGCAGTTCCTTCTCCTCGTAGGATCACAGTTGTCCCATGTCACTAGAAGAGTGGCTGGGAGAATGGATCTCACCTTGGTGTGTCTGGGCAGTGCTCTCAGATAATGTTAGTTCCATCGGTGTGTCCAACTTAGTGACTATTGAAGTTTTGATTTGTAATTAGCACAAGCCTGTGTGAGGACCTCGGGGGAGGCAGTCATTTTCACATACTGCCTAGATGGGGTTCAGCAGCCTCCTTGCTCCAGCCCCTGGAAGCCCGGTTACTCTGTCACACGTCCTTCAGTCCCCCAGACGTAGGGGACTACACTGCTCTAACCTTAGTCCTTGAGCTCAGCCTGTTTCTCACACCCGCATTTGCCCCAATGGTAACTCTGTCAACACGGTTCTGTCTCCTGCCTGTCGGGGCGTGTGCTACCAGGAAGGCCCTTTGCAGTTGAGCTGCTGAATCCTCATCGAGTGCATTTCACTTCACAAGAAATTAAGGAGCTGCAGCAGGTAAGGGCTGCGTGGCTCTGCCAGGCCCGTGTTTGTGCAGCTCTGGGACCGAGTGGGACCGAGTAGGTAATTGTTCTTCTTTCTCCACACTGCAGAAAATTAATAAATCATCTGACAAAATCCAAGTCCGTGACTTGCAGCTTGTCACCAGGTAAGGATGGACATACTAGAGAGAGTTCAAAAGGGACTCTTTCAGAAGTTTCCAAAGATCATATATTTGTCGGGGGTTACATACAGAGTATATTAAGGAGAACAAAAATCTAACAACCCAATTAAATGGGAAAAAGATTAAGTAGACCTTTCTCAAAGGAGGATGTATGAGTAGTCCGTGAATGTGAAACAGTTCCTAGCATCTTGCACTAGGGCTGTACAAGTCAGAACCACACCCAGGAGGATGGCTGTCCCAAAAAAAAGAAAGAAAGAAAAAAGAAAGAAAGAAAAGAAAATATCTAGTGCTGGCAAGGTCATAGAGGAACTGCCTTGTGCATTGCTAATGGGGTTGAAAGTGTGGCCACTGTGACAGTCTCTCATAAGCTCAAACATACAATGACCATATGACCAAGCTGTTCCACTTCTAGATATCATATCAACAATAGAAAGCATGTATCAATCAAAGACCACACGAGATGGTTATAGTAGTGTTTTACAAAGCAGAGAAGTAGCCAATGGCAACATAGACCTGTACTTCGACTAGCTGCTAGGGCAAGGCAGGAAGGTTGGAATTCGGGGCTATCCTTGGCCAAGTAGTGAATTTGAGGCCAACCATGGGTCACATAATACTCTTACGTTAAAAAAACGAAAACGAAAACGAAAAAAGGTAGATACTATTTGTCTATCTGTAGAAAAGCATAATATGAAATTGTCCCTTCTGATCCTTGGGAGTTCCAGGACCTGCTGTGACACCTGAGGCTGTAGTTAGTACTGAATCATAAATAGTGTGCTTTTCCTGTACACAATTGATGAAAAGGGTTGACAAAAAAAATGGAGCACAAGCCAGAAGCAGAGAGAGCACTGGCTGCCCTTGCAGAGGACCTGGGCTCAGTTCCCAGCACACACGGTGACTCACAACTGCTTGTGACTCCAGCTTCAGGGGGTCTGACTCCCTTTTCTGGCCTCACAGGACACCAGGCATTCATGTGGCATACAAATATGCAAGCACTCACACATACACATAGAATAAAAATAAATTGTTTAAAAAGTAAAGCATAAAAGAATAATAGCTAATAATAAAACAGGACAATTGTAGCAATATACAATAAAAAATAAGCATCAGTTGGCCCATTTTAACTTTTTGAATGTAATAATTCTGGTGTGAGGTTGGCAGCAGGCAGAGAGACCCCACAGGTAAGGGGAGCCTCCACCCCCATCCGGTGCAGTATGATAGGGAGATATGGAGTACTGGGCCATACTGCCCCACGGAAGCACCTTGACCTCGACAGCGCTATGAAGTGGTGGGAGCCATCACCAGGCGGCACGCACGCCGCGCCTGTGCCTGACCAGAAACGGTAGGGGATGGTGAGGACAGGAAGTCGGGTAGTGATCGATGGCCTTGGGTTTGGGGGAAGGAATGGGAAGGAGGTGCTCATGGGTGTGCAGGCCTTTCTGGGCGCATGCGCATAGTAGTGTTGTGGGTTAGATTATGCTAGGTGCGCAGCTCCCCGAGCAGTGAAGTTCATAGGAAGTCTCCTTTAAGTGGAAGAAAGGCATGCAAGTTACACTTCAGCCATGCTATTGTAAGGAGACGGATTTGGGACAAGGTCTGTGTGTATTTTATATGTTGACACACATTCCTTTGCTATTTTTGTTTAGAGAGGCAATAGGGCATATGAAGGAAGGTGAAGAAGAAAAGACCAAGACCTACAGTGCCTTGATTTGGACGAATAGAGCCATTCAGAAGAAGGACATTGGGTTCCTGGACGGCATAAAGGTACAGCATGCAGCTCTCTGCTTGGTTTTCTCTCCTTCTGCATATGAAAAGCTCATTATCTTATAGTTTATTCCTAGCACACCATAGAGTCTAGGCTTTGGGGTAGGTGCGACCTGAGTTCAAATCCTGGCTTTCCCACTCACTGGTCCAGTGATTGGATGGTGGTCTAACTCTTTGGAGTCAGTGTTGCTGACTCTGAAGACAGACTTCTGGGCACGTTCTTAATTGTGCAACTTTGGACAAATTCCTTATAACCTCTTGATGCTTTCATCTGTAAAATTAGTTTTGAAAAATTAAATTAGTTATACAGTTATACAAAATATTTCAAATGGTACCAACTACATAGAGAATACTCAGTAATGCTATTATATTTGGCTATCTATAAAAGTTAAATATAAGCCGGGCAGTGGTGGCGCACGCCTTTAATCCCAGCACTCGGGAGCAGAGGGCAGAAGGATCTCTGAGTTCGAGGCCAGCCTGGTCTACAGGGTGAGTTCCAGGACAGCCAGGGCTACACAGAGAAACCCTGTCTAGAAAAACCAAATATATATATATATCAGAATGTGTTACTAGATATTGATCCTAAAATCACATATATGAATGAGTGTGTGCAGGAACTGTGTGAGGCATGTGCGTTCGGGAAGCATGGTACTATGAAGGACCGGCAAGGTAGTCACAGGGGCTAAGAGTTCCTTTACTGTGCAAGCATAAGAACCTGACACTGGAACTCAGCTCCTGTGTTAAAGCCAGGTATGGCCATGTATGCCTCTAAACCCAGAGCTCTGGGAGGCAGAGGCAGGAGGATTGATGACACTTGCTAACTGCCAGCCTAGCTCCAAGGTCAGTGAGAGACCCCATCTGAGAGGAGTGAGGTGGAAAGTGACAGAGTGGGACCCCCATGGTCCTTCTATCCTGTGTGTGCGGGAGGGGGAGGGGAGGGAGAGGGGAGAAGGAGGAGAATGAGAATTTCAATGCAAGGTCTGAATGAGCATAAATGAGCACAAAGTTATCTGATATTATTTAAATGGGCAGTATTTTGTAGCAGTCTAGATGGCCTACTAAATGACACTTGTTTCATATATAAATACGTGTATACCTACCTACCTACCTACACACACACACACACACACACACACAGTTTTTCTGTATAATGGAGTTTTCCTACCCAGATCTTTAAAATCATGTGGTAGAGCTGGGTCTGGTAGCTCAGAAGATCAAGGCAAGAGGATCACAAGTGTGAGCCAGCCTGGGCTATCCAGCTAGACCCTACCTAAAAGAACCAAATTATTTAAAGTGATAGTAATTAACAGAGGAAAAGTGCTGTCGTAAATGCTAAGGGGGACACTGTGAGAACACCTGGGGGGTGGTGCCTTGTGATTTTAGCACACCTAGACATGCTGCGCACACATGCACATGCACATGCACGCGCGTGCACGCGCACACACACACACGGCCATGGAGAAAACAATAGGGCATAAGTTTCCAATGATAGGATTTATCATTAGTCATGAAGAGTAAGGTTAA
This sequence comes from Rhynchomys soricoides, assembly GCA_019843965.1. NCBI lineage: Eukaryota > Metazoa > Chordata > Mammalia > Rodentia > Muridae > Rhynchomys > Rhynchomys soricoides. The sequence continues at coordinate 6,320,824 of JADRCH010000073.1, read as the reverse complement.
AGGGTCTGAACAGATGGTTGAAAAGGAGCAACTGGGGACGACCAAGAATCATTTGGAATGCTGCTTCACCTCCATGACAGAGTAATGGGTGACTTCACGTCTTCCCTTAAACCAGTGAAGCAGCCGGTGAGTCTAGTGAGAGAGAGGAGCGGCAGATTGCAACCGAGATGGAAGGTGTCTCAGACACGGAAGGCACATAGCAGTGACTGCAGGAAGGAAAAACTGCACTGTGGACCCAGTGCACCCTCTGGTGAAAACCTCACTGCAGGAATATGACTCCTGTGTAAGGATTGGCATGACAGGTGGCTTCCTGACTCAACAGGATCAAACTGGAAAGAAAATGACATTGGCTGGATGAAGTGACACAGCACATTAAGGGTGTGAGTTCAGGACCAACCTGAGCTGCAGAGACCAAGCAGACAAACCAAAGCCTCTGAATGAGCTAGTGGTTGGATAACAAGCATCTTGTAGCTATTAAAAACAAGACCAGAAGCAGGGTTAGAGTTCATCTGGACATAAACTGCCTGAGTCTAATTCATGAGGCAAAAGCAAAGCAACAGCCGTGAGGGCTGCAGGGAAAGCCCACGTCACTTGTCCACCCAGAGGTGCCCAGCCCCTCCACAGATGTTGTGCTTTGCCCCTGCTGCTTAGGGGCTTTAAAAACATTGGTTTTTTGTTTTTGTTTTTGTTTTTTTTTTGTTCCTTTGTTTTGTTTTAATTGAGGTTTTAGTTGAGGTTATTGAGGTTTAAACGAGGTTATCATGTAGCCCAGACTGACCTCACTGTGTGGCAGAGGATGATGTTGAACTTGTCTTAGTGCTGAGTTACAGGAAAGTGTCCCCGTGATGCCTGGTGCTTATACTGTGCTAGGGACTGAACCCAGGGGCATCACACATGCTGTGCAAGCACTATCCCAAACCAGCCGTATCTCCAGCCACAGATGAGATGCCATACAGATCTATCTAGAAACTTCTCAAACCATGTATCCCTTCATAGATCAGCCAAGTGTAATGGTGTACATCTTTAACCCCAGCACTCGGGAGGCAGAGGCAGATGGATCTCTGAGTTCAGGGCCAGCCTGGTCTATACTCAGTTCCTGTAAATAAAGAAAACAGAAGCCGAAGAGATGGTTCAGCTGTTAAGAGCACTGACTGCTCTTTCAGAGGTCCTGAGTTCAATTCCCAGCAACCACATGGTGGCTCACAACCATCTGTAATGGGATCCGATGCCTTCTTCTGGTGTGTCTGAAGACAGCTATAGTATACTCATATACAGAAAATAATAAATAAATCTTTTTTAAAAAAGAAAACAAAACAGAACTGAACAAGGAAACAAACAAACCAAAAACCCACCCAAAACCATAGCTGTAGGAATCATTTAGAATGCTTTTAAAGAAATGTCATTGCAAATAATAGGTTTAGGGGCTAGCATTGAGGCTCAATGAAGAACCCAGTAAAAACAGATTCAAGGGCTAGGGGTGTAGCTCAGTGACAGGGTGCAAGGCCCTGGGTGTGATTCTCAGCACTACAAAAACAAAACAAAAACAGCATATTGGGGGGGGGGTACCATAGACCTAGTAAATTAACACAGAAAGGTGATTTTATAGAGACACAGAAGTCAGAGGTCACTCTCAGGCACACTGTTAGGCCTAGGCAGTTTCTAGTAACACTTTTATAGTTTTACAAAATTCCCATTGCTGTAACAGTACAGCTGAATTAGTTCTCTATTCTGAGAAAAGGGCCACTGTAGGTTCACTGCTGGTCTCCTCCTTAGAAAGGACAGCTTTCTTCTAAGGAAGAAACGTGTGTGTGTGTGTGTGTGTGTGTGTGTGTGTGTGTGTGTGTGTCTGCGCGCGCGTGCACGAGGTGTGGGGGGGAGGTCTGTGTGTGCTAAGACTGGATGTAATGGTTTCCTTTTGTGGTCTGAAAAGCAGACCAGAAAGAACAAGTGACTGACAAGTGCTGTGTTGGGCTTGGCTCTGGTGACTGGCTTGTAGTCAGTCCTGAGAGGGGAGTAACAGAAGCAGGGGAGGGGCTCTCACTAGGTATTTACTTAGTTATTATTAGTTTTTGTTATTATTTTTAGACAGGGACTCACTATGCAGCTCTGGCTGTCATAATATAGACCAGGTTGGCCTCAAACTCACAAGAGATCTGTCTGTCTCTCCCTCCAGAGTGCTGGGATTAAAGGGGGAGGGGCTGCTGACTTCTGCTTTTGTGGATCTCCATGCCCTTCAAGTGTGGTCTTTGTTGGAACTTGCTCTGTCTGTTCGTAGTGTCTGGAAGGGAATGTAGACTTTCCTTTCTTAGCAGAGCTGCGGCTGCTCATAGTCATGCAAATCAGGAGGAGCTGTTCCAGCAAGAAATTGCACAGAATTCAGAGTTCTTAAGAACCGACTTTTCTGGTTTGCCTAAGACCTATTTTTAAAAGCTTGAAGTAGTTGACCTTTTATAGCATGAATCCCTGATTCTTAATTTATATCGTCTAACATGAGGGGAATCTCCAATTGGACATAATTATTAGAAAAAACAGCCTGTATTGCCGAGAAACATCTGAATTGTTAAAATATATGCAGATATTATATGTGTAAGCCTGGGCTAAGAGATACTGGAAGAGTGTGAGTCACTGTACAGACTCGGTTACCCTTACTGAACAACCAAAACATTTTGATAAACACTGACACACCTTTCCAGATAGTCTGTTGTACAACAAACCCCAAAATAGGAGAACACTGTCCGTAAGATGTGCACATTTCCCATACACACAGGTGGCACTCAGGTCCCACCATCCCCCTACCACTTCCCCGCCAGCCCGAAGTCCTCCTGTGTGGCATTAAAAGATAACAATGTTGTCTTCTAGCAAAGTCCTATGCCAGAATCCCGACTGATCATGAAGTTTCAAGGCAGGAAACTTCCCTTCTGAGCCCCCTCTTATGGTGTAGTAGTACTATTCAGAAAAGGAGTAATTACCAGCGAGGCTATGAGAAGTCCCACTGATTTAGAGCCTAAGGAGAGCTATGGCTGGTTCTGATATCAGACATCCCCACCTTCCCGACGACAGTGGGACACCTGTGCTGAGCGAAGGGGAGACAAAGGCAGCGCTGTGGCCTTGCTGTGAGGCTGCCTCTGACTGGGATTGCATGTGTCCTCCTCTAGGACTTAAAGATTGATCAGAAAACACCTCTCCGGGTCCTTCACCGGAGGCCTTTGGCTGTGAGAACTCGGGCCATTCACTCTATGGAGACACACTACCTGGATGAGCATCATTTTCGTCTGCATTTGAAGACCCAAGCTGGAACGTATCCTTCTGCCTCTGCAGAGACCTAACCAGGATGGGATCAGGATAGCCTAATGCTGCCCTAAAAAAAATGGGCCAATTGATCTGGGAGGTTTTGTTTGTTTGTTTGAAATGTGTTCTAATATACCCTAGATTTCATGTACTCCAGGCTGGCTGTGAACTCCGGATCCTCCTGTCTCCACCTCCCAAGTGCTGGGATTACAGGCCTGTGCCACCTCAGGTGGTCTGGGATATTTTGAAAAGGACTTGAGTGTATTAATTCAATATTTTGGAGTAGAATCAACACTCTCTTTGTTTGATGTCAGTTTTCCTATTTATGTTACAAAGCAGAGTTTTAAACCATGACGTATCCATCAATTCGATGTCAAGTCTAGAGTCTACAGTTGTGTTACAGTGTCTTACCATTGTGTAACGCATGATATACTCAGGAAGTACTGTTGGTTCATCTTCTGTCCTTACATGTTTACAGGTCACATGCTCATAACCCTATTTGGTTCTCTAAGTGTTCCAGTGTTTGCCCAACTGGTTAGACAAGTGATAGGAGGAACCCGTGCTATTTTGCTTTCTTTAAAGTTGAGACAAGCTCTCACCGTGTTGCCTGGGCAGGCTCGTTATAGAAACTTAAGCCATCCTCTGTTTCCACCTCTCAGGAATACACAGGAATACAGATAGACACATGACCATGTCCAGTGCTTCTTGTCATATTGATCGTAGCTAATAAACTGGCCTTGTGTGAAAAAGGAAAAGAAACACTGCATATTGCCTATTTAAGCAATAATATTTGGTGTTAGTGTTTCACTATTTGACTATGTTTTAAGTAGAAAAGATTGGCGCTTAGAGCTCTACACAGCTACATGTCAAAGCTCAGATTTGTGTATAACGTATCCTGACTTGTGGCATTGGGGTCAGAATTGAGATTTTAAGCGGAGTATGTCAGTGTTTTCGGCTTAGTTTAATATTTACTTTCTTACAAGACGACATCTCACTGTGAATCCTAGGCTGTCCCTGGTCTCAAGATTCTGCCTCTGCCTTCCAAGTGCTGGAATAACGGGCATGTCTCACCATGCCTGGTTTTCCTAGTGCCCCTCCCAAGGGGTGTGTGTGTGTGTGTGTGTGTGTGTGTGTGAGATAGGGAGAGGGAGGGATGAAGGGGGGGAAGAGAGAGAGAGAGAGAAACTGATCCAGTCGCATGAAATGAGAAATCTTTTCTAACTGGGATGAAGGTAATACCAGTTCCGTACCCACCACAAACCTCTCCAAAGTGGGAGGGAGGAGGGAGGGCTAGTCACCGGAAGCTCTCATCTCTGCATGCCGAGACACTGCCTCTCCTCACAAACTCCTTCCTCTGCCTTTGTGTTTACCCTAGAGTGGCCTGGGTTGACCCAGCTGTTCTGGAGGCAGTTTATCTACTCCAAATAGCTTTTAAATCTTGTAGTTTGAATCCAGGGTGGTTTGTGTAGACTCTGGCTGGCAGCTTGCTTTATCTTTATTGTCTGGAGCACATTTGGCTATTGTAGATGAAATTCAGAGAAATCACAGGTTAAAATTTATTTTCACTTTGGCATTGGGGATGAACCCAGGGTTCATTCACAAGAAGTACATATCCTACCACTGAGCTTCACAACCTACCTCAGGTTATAAAAACAAAGTAAAACAAATCTTGTCTTTAGTTTTACATACCAAGAAGAAGTGCTGTGTCTTTCGGAGAAATGATTACCTTTTCAAACCTGTTAAGACATTTCTGGAAACAGCCACATGCATGTACTTAATATGTTAGCCCAGAAAACCTGGTAAAACTACATAGTGCTACCTTCGAAGTATACGGGGCTTTATGCGCTAAGCTCATTCACACAGTAGGTCTTGTGTGGCTCAGCACCAGGTCCGTTCGCCCTCTGTTCTACCCCTCCAGCATGCACAAGGTCTACACCTTCCAACTGCTTTTTCTGGAGCCTTTTGGTCTGCTGCTTTCTTTACTGTTACTAGCTTTCTCTGGAAAAAACCAGAGGAAAAGAATGGCAGTTGAAGAGAAATTATGAATTAAGGAAAAAACGAGTTACTAGGTAATTGAGTAAAACCCACAGTGGGGGAGCAGTAAGCAGCCTGTGTGGCTGCTTCTCAGCTTCCTGGAGGGTGCTGCCATTTCCCTGCTTTCTACTCCATTGACTGCTTTCTACTCCATGTGGTTTACTAATGCAGCGTAATGCTGCTTTTTTTGTTACTGTTTTTTAGTGAACAATGAAGAAAAGGTGTATTTTTCAGATAGAGTTGGGTCTACAGTAGAGTCCTGTAGAGTGCTAATCTTAATAACAAATTCCAGATTTAACCATTGCCTTCAGAATGTAAAGACCTACATGAAGAAAACCAGCCCCCAAAAGACCTTAGTTAGCCTCTGATGATCCACACTGCAATCCTAGCACTTGGGGTTGCTGTATGTTCAAGACAGTCTCAACTGCTCAGTGGTTCCAAGGCCAGGCTGGGGCGTGTGGCAAAACACCCAGAAGTATAAACACAGACAGAAACAAAAAGCAAGCAAACAAACAAAGAGTGCCTGCAACTCCTGTGTGGGGGTGGGGCTCGCACTCCCTTTCCTGGTCACTACCATGGTACATGGATGCCATACACTCACAAGACACACATGCATCATAAATAATAAGCATTAGTTTTTTTAGACAGGTGGTTTTGGTGTGAGCCTTTAATCCCAGCACTTCAGAGGCAGAGGTAGGCCAATCTCTGTGAGTTCAAGGCTAGCCTGGTCCAAAAAGAAAAAAGAAAAAAAAAAAAGCTAAAAAAATATTTTTAAAAAGATTAAATTGCTACTTTAATTTTCTCTTCCATCTTAATATGTTACAGGGTACCCTGTCACCAAGGATATTTTCTGTGTGGCCCTGTGGAAGCATCATTTGTTAGATACCAATTATCATTATTGACAAATGGTGAAAACAGACACACACACAAACAAAAGCTTAAAAAGAAAAGTATTGGATTGGGCGTGGTGGCATGAGCCTTTAACCCCAGCACTCAGGAGGCAGAGGCAGGCCAATGTCTGTGAGGTTGAGGCCAGCCTGGTCTACAGAGTGCGTTCCAGGCTAGGTCTATATGGTGAGATGCTGTCTCAAAAACAAACAAACAAACAAACGAAAAATGGAAGTATATAGCTGGTTTAATGTTTACCCAAACCTTGGCATTTTAAGATGAGCTAATTAGAAAAAACCCAAAGCCTGGGGCTGAGGGTGGGGTTTCGAGTGTTTCCAATCCCTCGCCTGGAAGGTGGAAGCAGGAGGTTTCAGGTCAAGTTTCTGTAGTCTGGGCTGCATGACAACCTGACTCAAATCAAAGCCTAGGCCTTTGGTAGATTTGATGTAAACAGGTCTGCTTATATGCTGGCATCCAGGCTGGTGGGAACCAGTTTGCCATAGCTTATTTTTTAAGATGCACATCTCAAGGCAGAGTTTAGAAATGGCCTCTCTTTTGTAACAATTTAAAATTATATTTATTTTTCCCTCTACTTGCCAAAGTAGTTGGTGCCGCATAATCTTTTCCTTAAAGAAACATAGCTACATTAAAGAATTTGTACACGGAGACTTTGGGAGAACCAAGCCGAACATTGGCTCTCTGATGAACGTGACGGCAGACATTCTTGAGCTAGACGTGGAGGTAAAGTATTTTATGGGAAAATGCACATCTCTAAGTCACACTCAGCCACCTTAGATCTCTGACAATAAACCAAGTAGCGTGACCTGTCTCCATGGGTAGTTTTTATCTGAAGGGTTTTTTGTGTTTTAGAGTATTTTCTGTGAGTATTTTGTTTGCATATGTCAGTGTGTGCCTGGTGATCCCAGAGTTGAGGAGGAGGTGCTGGGTCCCCTTAGAACCAGAGTTACAGATGGTCCCAAGCCACCACATGGGTGCTGGGAATGGAACACAAGTCTTCTGAAGGAGCAGCTGATGCTCTTAACCATTGAGACTTTCTCCAGCCCTATACTGGAAAGAATTATCTTTGGAATTCTTATTAAAACAAACAACAACGAACCAGGATTCCATTTGCATTACTTATGGATTATATTATTAACTTACTAATTGGTATCAGGTACTGTTGTCAGCTAATTTACCTATGGCATCAGGTTAAACCTGTAAAGAAAACAAGGAAATCAGGTTGTAACTGTACCTCACACATCCTTCTGCATGCTAGAGTTATGTGTAATAAAGAATTTTAAAGCTGGGCAGGGAGAGGGGAGCTCTGTGTGTGTGCGCGCGTGTGTGCGTGTGCGCTCGCGCGCCTTTAATCCCAGCACTTGAGAAGCAGAGGCTAGTAGATCTCTGAGCTCAAGACCACCCTGGTCTACACAGTCCCAGGACAGCCAGGGCAGTTTAGAGATAGCTGCTTTCAAAAATTGAGTTGGATGGAGGATTTTAGGGCTGGGCTCATCTCAGTAATGGCAGTTGCGGCCAAGGTTCCACTAAGTTCAGTCCCTGGGATCACGTGGTAGAAGCAGAGACCCCACCCCATCTCATCATGTGCTGAAGCATGGACACACATACCCATAATGCATACACATACACATCTTGTTAGAGAATCTGGAATGTGCAGTGACCCATGGGCTAATGAATGCTTGAGTTTCAGTAAACCACAGCAAGCTTTTGCTTTTTGTTTGCTCTTAATGTGGCCCGGAACAGCTTGGAACTTGCTTTATGATTCATGCTAGTGTCCACTGCTCTGTCCTGACTCTGGCTCTCCGGTGCTGTACATATAGATGTTCACCACTGCACCCAGAAAAGCTTTCTCTTAAAGTCCCACAGAGAAACCAAGATAGGGTGTGTTTGACTGCCCGGAATGTGAGTCTGTGTATTTTGGTGTGTCTGGAATGTGATTATGTGGGCTGGAATTGATTGCTTGCTGTGACTTTTATCTACAAGAACTAAGTGAGGGTGAGTAGCACTGGAGACTTTTGGATTTATTTAGTTATTTTTATGTTGTAGGACAGAGTTTTATGGAGCCCCGGTAGGCTGTGAAATCTCTATCCTCCTGCCTCTATCTCTGAAGTGCTAAGATTCCAGGCACATTTCATGATACCTGGCTTGAAGAATTCTGAGATGAGAAGATATGTGATGCTTTTCTTGTTCTGCTGATTTTCTGTATTCATCTGCCTTACATTTAATCACAGCCTGCTTGAGCCATGTGCCATTCTGGCCAACAGTGGCCCCACTAAGTGTCACCTAGTGACATCATACTGTAGTTTCAATAAGTACACCATGGTGTTTGCCCAGTGATGGAGTCACCTAATGACACATTTCTCAGCATGTGGCCCTACAGTTTTGCTATGTTAAATAGGAGGCTGGTAGAATGAAGGTCAGTCAGAGCAATCGAAGTTGAGACTTCTGAGGAAAAAGAGTGTGGCTACCCGAATTTGAATTTGTTTGTACTTTACTCATAACTGACATTACAGTTTTTCAGTTTCTTTTCTTAGGACTTGAGAGGTCTAGTAGTAATTGTGTCTCCATTAGTTCGGAAATGGCCTGTCAACGCTCTTAGCAAATGTAATTCTCTTGCATTATGGTAAAACTGCCCCCAGAAATGCTTGCCAGAATTTCTGTTTTTAATGACTTGTTCTTTCTCCTCCTTTTTTAGTCTGTAGATGTTGACTGGCCTCCTGCTCTGGACGACTAGCTCTCACATTTGAACAAAAGGGTTTTCCTGGCATGATGTGGACATACAGGCGGCATATCCTGGAAATTGCTGTTTACCCACCATAACGGTGTCCTCAAAACCACTTGGATCATGTTGATCTGTTCCTAAAGTTCGCTGTAACATCTCAGGATCTATATGTATGCATTTTTTGTGTTGTGTTGTTCTAAGAATGTCTTATGTTTTCTCATTCCCTGTCTTAGGACCACAAAACCAAAATAGGAGGAATCAAAACCATTTTCCTTCTTCATTCTGTTACTTAGAGAGACGTGCAATGGGAGGCACTGGCAGCCAGGAGAGCCGGGACTTTTTCTAGCACAGTCTCCTACAGACCATACCTTGAAGTTTGCTAAAGCTTTCAGATCATCTGAATACATGTTACAACTAGACTCGTGTAGAAGCGTGTCCTGTAGTTCTCCAATATGTCAAATGCAAATCTGATATCAATATTTTCCCAGTTACCCTCAAGCAAGCTTCTACTGTGAGTAGAAGCACTTTAAGGAATGATTTGTCATAGTCCTTATGACCTCAAGTTACTATTTTGACAATCGAAAATTGTTAGTATGTGTCTCCTGCAAAGGCAAGTGACACCTTACCACTGGAGACGTACTCCAGACACTGCCTATGCCTTTTGTCTTTTATGTAATGAGAAACAAGTGCCTTTGGTAACTTTTGTCCCAGGGTTACAAATTTGAAAATTCGATAATACTAAACAAATGCAAACATATTTCAGTGTTTCATTTATTTTCTAATTTCAAATGATTTCTAATTTCAAATGGAATATCTAACATTATATCTAATTACATAAACGAGGAAACAAAAGTTAAATAGCACAGTTACTCTTGGAGCCAGGTCTGGAACTGACATTGTGTCTCCAGGGGCCTTTCCGTAAACCCTTGTCAAGAGCACCTGCCATTCCTGTGGATGACTGTGCCCTCAAGAATGCCAGTCAGGCTCACAAAGCCAGGAGATTGGCTTCTGACACTTGGATATCAAGTAGCGCCCCCAAGAAATGGCTAATGTGTGTCTTATATGATCTCATATGATTGTCGCTTGTAATAGCATGGTGAAGAGAAATCTTAAACATACTGAACCAGAAGATGAGTTAGTCATTAAAAATACCAGAAAGGAAACTCAATAAAATTTAGATTTAAGTAAACTTTCATCAGCTAGTGCAACTTCTTGACTTTTTCTGATGCATTGACTTGAATAGAATTTGATTATTCATGTTCCTCATCTTTGCACACAATTCACACCGATCCTTAAGATGGATTATATCAGAAGGATGTTTTTGATTGAGATGAAAAGGGCAACCTGCTCCTTTGAAACCTTGTTTCATCATGTGTGAATAATAGCAAAGGGTGTTTCATTGTCAGAAAATTGCAAAAGGGATAACAGAACCTAACTGATCAAAAGTGAAAAGTTTAAGACTTCTAGAGAATGTTTCTCAGCTTCTGATGAAATTTTGTTATAAGATTTAAATAACTTGGGAAGTCTTGAGCATGTTTTTTTTAAAGCTCAGTTTTGAATGCAATGGACTCAAAACATGAAGGTCGGGAACTTCCAGCAAACCATTCCTTGAATTATTTCCTGTTGAAAGGTAAACAGTGACAATAGACACTTATTCCAAATGTCCTTGGGACCTGAGGACACAGGGTTAGAAAGTCTTGTAGGTTTGCTTTCCTTTGCTCACACAATGTTCTGTTACTTTGGTTTCTCTTCTATATGCTTGGTTTAAATTAGAAGCAATGTTTATGTCATTTGCAGAATGAGCTCTCTGTTCTTATCTTTGGTGCAAATATAATCAGTAGCTTATTTTCAGAAAAACAAGCCACCAACTCTGGAGAGCTAGAGAGTGCAAGAAAAAATAGAACCAATAAAGGAGACTCTTCCTAGTAAGATAACTGGTTACCTTCACACATTAGATAAACCGACTGAAGTAAAATTTCCATTTCCCAAGAGACAGCCAGCATTTTCTTTCACTTGGAGCTGTAGTCTTTGTTTCTAAATTTATTTTTGCCATTTTCATGTATGAATATAGCACAGTGTCACTCTTACCCCATCCTTTATTCTGTATTGTTTCTGAGACAGGGTTTCTCTCTGTAGCCCTGGTTGTCCTAGAGCTCACATGTTTCTGCCTGCCTCCTCCTCCAGGGCGCTGGGATTCGTGGACTGCACCAGCACACTGACCCCACACTGACCCCACACTGACCCCCATCTTAGCCCTCCTCCCATCCCTAACAAAAGCCCTCCCTACAAGACCCCCTCCCACTTTCATGTCTTTGTTTTGGGACCCTCTGGGATTAACTACCTTTGTGGGCATGGATGTAGAACATAGTGAACTCACAGACAGCTGCAACATTTAAGCCGGTGCCCCTTCAAGCATCTATCAACAGCTAGTAGTTCCTTGGGGGAGGGACAGGGCCCCTCCATCCACTCCCTGCCCATGCAGGCATCTGCAGGGACAGTGAGGTCATGATTGCAACAGTCATGCCATCTTGTTGAGAAGGCTATGTCTCAGCACTCCTCTCAGCCAGCTCATCGACTATTTCTACTCCTGAGTCTTATTTTTAAATCCACACTTGAGAATGAGCCGTGTGAAGTAAGCTTTGTGAGGGAGGTCACTAGAGATAGGGTTTCACTTTGTAGCTTGGACTGGATTTGGATTTATGACCCTCCTTCCTCTCAAACTGTCTGGTCATACTCAGGAGCCACCACCCCAGTCCAGAGGTAAGCTTTTCTGTCTGGTTTTAAAACAGTTCTGGCTTAGTTAGGTTTCTATTGCTGTGATTTGCTGTAATGAAGCACCATGACCAACAGCAACTTGGGGAAGAAAGGGTTTATTTCTCTTACACTTCCATCATTAACAGAACAGGGCAGGAACTCAAGGCAGGAGGCAAGACCTGAAGCCGAAGCCAAGAAGGAAAGCTTACTGGCTTGCTCTATGGGCTTGCTCAGTCTGCTTTTGTATAGCACCCAGGGCCATGAGCTCAGGTGGCTCCGCCCACAGTGGGCTGGGCCTTCCCACATCAATCATTAATCAATATTTCACCGCAGGCTGATCCCATGGAAGAATTTTCTCAATTGAGATTCCCTCTTCCCAGATAGCCAGCCTGTACAAAGTTAACATAAAAACTAGCTGGCAGAGTCTGGTTTTTATTATTATGAAAAAAGAATTACTTTCATATCTTAAGAATTTTTTTTTTCATTTCAAAATGATTCAAAACTTTAAAGTACTAAAAAAGTACAAAGAAACTTTCCCACGGAGTTGCTGAGTCAGCACTACCTCACCATCTTAAAGTGAATTACAGGCCACCCACCGTACCAGGAAGTGAGCTCTGGTAAACCACCATTACCTAGCCCCGAGGCATCACTCTGGTTGTCTGTCCCTCAGGCTTCATGACCGAACCCTCCCACTTTGTAGTCAGTGTGTGTTGACGTTCATGAAGCAGTCGTACAACTTCAGACCAGTTATTTAGTAGACCTCTCTTAGCTCCCGTTTGCCTGGTACTAGATTTAGGCCTGTGAGAACACCACAGATGAGATGCTTCCTCCTTGCATCTTACCAAATTTTCCAGTCCCGAGGGGTGGGTGTTGGTAATTGGGTAAGGTACTGTCTATTAAACTCCTTCAGTCCTCTTCCTCTCCAGTCGGTGCCTTGAAGATAGACCAAATTTTCACTCATCAGATTGGAATCCATGGAAGATCTCTACCTGACTCAGTTAGTACTGGTTTTGAGTACAATTCCTAATGCCTGTCATTCTTCTCACATGTATTGATTGGAGTCCCACTGAGAGGCAGGGCCCTCTCTCATTTCCTTATTCACTGCATGGATGTGGATTGTAGCCTGGGCTTTGTTTTTTGTGGTGTTGGGGACTGAACCAAGACAAAGCAGCACTGTCACCATGCTGCACACCCCATCCATAGATTCTCAGTTTATTTAATGAATTGGTAATTTGTCATTGATATTATTTCTAAGTATTAGTCTGAGCAGTGGGAATTCTTAAGCTCCCTTCTATGTCCTTTTGACATCATTCTTTGAGTATATTCTTATAAAACAAAGAGATTCCATACTTATCTTTGTATTTCCTCTGTACTAGCCATGAAATAGGCAGTTTCTCTAAGATCAGGTTTCATTTGTGGGAAATGGTATTTTTTTTTCTAGAATAAATTTCTTACTACATTTATCATGTGCATGTCCATATGTGATACAGCATACATGTGGAGGTCGGGGTAATTTGTGGGAGCCAGTTCAGTTGTTGATTGCCATGTGGGTTTTGGGGATTGAACTTGGGTCATCAGGCTTGGCAGCAAGTCTTTTAAGCAGGTAAAGAGGAAATGCTGCCAAATTCTGATGTCAGAATCCAACAAAGACATCTAAGACAACTAAGACCAAACTCAGGCCAGTACCCTTGATGAACACACATGAAAAAAAATTAAGATGCTAGCAAGACAAATTCAACAGCATACTCAAATGTAGCTCCCCATGGCCATATGATTACCTCAACGATTCAAGGATGGTTCAATATGACAAAAGCAACCACAATTCCAGTGTTAGTTTTAGCAGACCCATCTGAGATATGAATGGAATCACAAGAGATATCAAGCAATAAAAGTGAGCTTGAGCCAGAACAGAGTTGGAGAGACAGGAATGGTGTTAGCAGACCCATCTGAGATATGAATGGAATCACAAGAGATATCAAGCAATAAAAGTGAGCTTGAGCCAGAACAGAGTTGGAGAGACAGGAATGGTGACTCAACCTGAAATCCTAGGACTCAAATGGCAGGGGGTGGGAAGACCATGAATTTGAGGTAAACAGCAAGATCTAGGCCAGCCTGACTCCATTCCAAAATAATAAAGAACGAGGCCTGCAAGGACTGAATGTAGCTTAGCCAGCAGAATGCTTGCTTAGAATCCGTGAGTCCTTGGATTCCATGCTCAGTACCTTGTTAAAACAGCGTGGTGGTTCATGCCCAAAACCTGAGCACTTGCAAGGTAGAAGTAGGAGAATGAAAAGTTCAAGTGCATCCTCAATGACACAGGGAATTTGAAGCCACCCTAGACTTCAATATTTGATCTCAAAATGTACCTAAACATTTCAGTAGTCCAAATAATATCCATTTGCCCAAGTATACACACTCCAGTTCATAAATAAGTTATGCATTACGGACAGAAATGTCAAGAACACATAACAGAGAAAGAACAGTAAAAGGTGTTGGAAACTGGGCCTAGCTGCATATGTACACAGTTCCTTAAATCACACCATATTAAAGATCACCTGAAAATCACATTTTCAAAGCTGAAACTAAAACTAGAGGAAAAAAATATGGGTGGAAAAGCACCCTGACTATGGTCTAGACAATTGTGATTTCATACTTGCCACCAAAAGCAAAAGTAGATGAACAGGATTACTAAAACCAAAAAAAAAGGCTTCTTTGGGACATCTAAGAAAAGAATAAAATGGAAAGAAACATGTAGAAAACATTTGAAAGTATACATCTGGTAACAGATTGCTATCCAAAACTCATTCCAATAGTAAGAAAATAGGATGTGGGGTCACCCCTTAATCCCAGCACTCTGGAAGCAGCAGCAGGAAGAGCTCTGAGTTCAAGGCCAGCCGATCCACATGTTTTTTAAAAAGTTTGTAGTTGGCAAAATGGATCAAGAACCACTACTACCTATGTTCTCAGGTGTGCCCTTCCCCCAGCCTCGAGTAGGCTAACAAACCCAGGATGGGTTTACAACCTGGCTGGAGCCAGTCTGGCCTGTCTTTCCTACTGGAACCTTGAGGAGTTGACTGCCCACTGAGCTTGCTAAAACAAAGGATGTGGTCTTTGATCTTTCCCTTTAAAAGCAGTACAGAATAATAAAGTTCAAGCTTTGATCAGAAACTTTGTCTTGGCTTCATCTTCTCTGGCATGTCCTTTTTCTTTTCTTTTCCAGCCTCCCTTTCAGGTAGACCTGGTTCATCCATGGCTGCTGGATAGCTACAGGTGGCACCTGAACAAGGGGCCTGAAAATGGGGTGGGGGGAACGGGGTTGAGGAGACCGACTGAGAAACGCTGTCTTGGGTGGAGCTTCACAGAAAATGGAAGAAAAGTAAAAGTATCCTGCACGGTGGTAAGGTGATAAGTAACAAACAGCATTAATGCTAGTGCTAGGTATAAATTTTATGTTTTGGAGGCTGTTGCTGCAGAAAGTGCATTCATATAGGATACTGACTAGGCTGAACAGGTGTTGACCCGACGCTGAATTCACCTAGGGGTGACAGCACAATTGGGACTGGGGAATTCTAAACAGGCCTCTGTCCACAGCCAAGAGAAGCAGGGTTCAATAAACAGATGTTAGAAAAATTACCCATGGTTCCCAGAAGTAGGAATGGTAACTATACAAATGGCATGAGAAAAAGAGAGAGAGAATAGGTTTCAGAAAAGCAGTTGTCCCCCGTCTGGGACGCGTTAGCAAAAGAGAAGGAAAATGGATATAAGCTGTTTCCGAGTTCTCCTAGGGACAGGGGGAAACCGGGAGATGTCCTGGTTCCTCTCTGGCTCATACTGGAGATATCCTTAGTTCAGGTTCAAGTTCTCTTCATTCTCTCTCTAGTCTGTCTTGGTGCACCAATCTGTCCATGTGTCAAAACTGACTGTATAAAAGTTAAATCTGTGTTTTTGTTTCACTGTATGGATGATGATGTTCTGTGTTTCATGTTCAAAAGAAAAAATGCTTAAAACTTTATTTGCAGGCTGTCCACCCCTTGATTTAGTTTAACGTGTTTAAAAAGGCAGTCTCCACTGGCCTCTGGAGTCCTGCACCTGTAGTTAGGAGTCTAGCATGGCTGGAGAAGCCCTACTAGAAGCTGATTGTTTGGAAAAGCTGCTTTTAAAGGGGCCAGCAACAATTTAGAGAAACATAGAATAAGTGAGGCACAGAAATTATATCACATGACATAACAAAATTATATCACATGACATAACAAAATTATATCACATGACATAATTTATACATCAAATTTAAAAGTCAGAGAATGGGATGTTGGAAGGCTGGGATGCATTTGAGAGGAATTGGGGAGATGGCTAGTCAAGGAACACAACTGGGGGGCATCTTTAAAGAAATAACATTGGGACTGGTGAGGCGGCTCAGTGGGTAAAGGCCTCTGCCCCACACAAATCCAGTGACCCCTACATGATGGAGAGAACGAACCCCGACAGCGGGCCTTGGGCCTCCACACATGTGCTTGCTCCACAAGTAGATGAATAGAATTTCATGAAAAAATTTAAACCTAGAACTCTGTGAGGGAGAAAACCACAGTGCTTGACCTCAGCATCTGCTCTGTTCTCTTCTTCCTTACCCCATGCAAGGGCACTGAAGCAGCCATCTGCAAGCCATGAAGGGAAGTCTCAGAGAACCTGACCACACTGCCACAGGGAGGATGCTACCTCTTAGTCTGTGGAAATGAGTTTGTAAGGGCAGGGAAAGGGGACAGGTGTGGTGGCATGTGTCTGGAACCCCAGCACTCAGGAAGCAAAACACTGGTTTCTGTGATTCTGAGGGCAGCCTGATCCCATAGTGAGTTCCAGGACAGCTTGAGCTACATGGTGAGACCCTGTCTCAAAAACAAACAAACGCAAGAATCCTTGAAAGGGCATTTCAATTACTTCTTGAGACTGCTATTTCAAAGGGTAGTTACAGATAGAAGTGCATCCCGAGAACATTTTATAAAAATGCCTAATGTTTCTAAACAACCCCAAATAGCTACCCCTTATAATGAAAATGTTAAAAACAACAACAAAAAAAGAAATTTTACTGATATTATGTAAGCAAATATCAAAATTTTAACAAGCATTTTTAGAAAATGGTTTATTATATCAACAAGAAAAAAATCACAGTATACAAAGATATTACAAAAGAAACACAATATTCTATAATAAAAGGCATCTGACATTTAAAAAAATATTTCATCTTAATACAAAGCTTAACTTCTTAGGTACCAGTATCTGAGAACTTAAAAAAGAATAATCTCATCAGAGTCTTGAAATTCATTCATCCTTACGCATATAAAATCAGTTTCAAATACAGACAACTCGGTGGTAGAGCACGAACACCAATCCTAGCTTGTGTGAGACCCTGGGTTCAATCCCAGCAGGATTCTCCCCTCCTCTCTGAGATCTGCATCAGGTGCAGTGTGGTGGCATATGCCTACAATCCTAGTACTCAGAAGGGAGAGGCAGGTCCATATTCAATTTAAGGTCAAAACAACAGCAAAAATTCCACTGTTTTGTTGGGGTCTACTAACCAGGGCCAACAGTGTTTGGAAGTTCTTTGAAGGATGACTGATTAGCTGAGGTCTCCAGTGTTCCTCAGGCGGACCCTCAAGCATCCCTCCTGCCTCAGCCTTCCAAGTGTGTGCTACAGGATGAATCACCATGGCTGGTTCACTGAGAGCAGCAGAGGCATAGTTACCCCAAGGCACCTCAGCCTTATCTTACTCCATCTCGTGGGAAGTTATTATTTGGTTAAAGAGCTTAGAAAGATTACCCCTAGATAAATTTGGTATTTTATCAAAAATTATGTGTCTGCTAAAAACTCAATTTGTTGAGGAGTCAACATTTCATTTTGTTTGTGATTCTTTAGGTTTGGTTTTGGGTTTGTTGTTGTTTTTTGAGACAGGGTTTCTCTGTGTATCCCTAGCTGGCCTGAAACATTCTGTAGACCAGGCTGGCCTCGAACTAACAGAGATCTGCCTGCCTCTGCCCCTAGGGTGCTGGGATCAAAGGAGTGCGTTACTGCCACCTGGCTTGTTTGTGATTCTTCAAAGTTCCGAAAGCAAAAAATAAATAAAAACAACAAAAAAATTCCTGAAGTTGTTTGGGAGGCAGAAGCAGACTATCTGTGAGTTCCAGGATAGCCAGGGCGACACAGAGAAACCCTGCTGGGGAAAAACAAAACAAAACAAACAAAACCAACAAAACACAAAGACAAAAGATGGGGGGGGGAGTGGGGGGAGACGACATGAGTGGGTTTTAGTCTTTCTGTATACATGGAAAAAAACAGATTTGATTACTTTTGAGATTTGATCTCATCTACTGTTGACATCGAGGTTTAAATTCTGCCACGATGTTCAGCTTAAATATTGAAGGGGTGAAACTCGATAGACATGAGTGGTGTCTTCATGCCTATGGCCCACTGCTGGGCTTACAACAATCATAGATACACAGAATTCTAGCCTGTTCTTTGCATATCCAACCTCTGAACAAATCTGAAACCCTGCGAAGTACCACCAAGGACTCTCAACTTCTACAAAGGAATCAAGTCACAAAATTCCCAAAGTAAAGCCAGTAACTGACTTCCCTTGATAAGAAAGTGATACTCTTGAGAGAGCAAGGTCCAAAAGAACTTCTCCACATTAGGGCAATTTAGACATTTGACTAAAGAGAAACCGGTTCAACATCCCAAGGTGTTCAACCCACCCAGGGATTTCTCTCTCCTGGGTATTCAGTGGCTAGGAGTGTTTGGACAATACACTAATCAGGGCCCATGAGAAACACAGTTTGTTTGTTTGTTTTTAACTCAGTGTTTCTTTTCAGACATTACTTAGCACAAAACACACCCTGGGAAGTAGGAAGGCCAGGTTTTTATTTCTCTAGGGTCACAGAGTCTCTGACTGTACACGCCAGATGCTCTATCACTGAACTCTCTCACTTTACATTTTGAGATAGGAGCTCACAAAGCTGTTCCCTTGGACTCACTCTGCAGACGTGTTGGTCTTGAACTTGTGATCTTCTGCCTGAGTGTCGGAGGACAGGCAGGTCCATCTAGGCTAACTGACTAAAATCAATCTCTCTTCTTTATCTTGTTTCATGCTGTCTGATAGCTTATGATAAATTTTCAATAAACCAATTTATGATTAAAACTTGATATGGTACAATCAGACAGCCTGATTCTAATTTAAGTCTCGCCATGGACTATTAATATAGTTTTCCTGAGGCTGTGGAAACACGACACAGATCAGTAAGACAAACTGACAAGCCAGTTACTGTACACTGTACTGTTCAAAGATTTTTGAATGGAGAGCTAATTAGCAAATGAAAAGGTTGTTAGGTTAGGGAGTTGGCGGGTGAAGGTGTGGAGAACTGCTGCCGTACCAGGCATAGTGCTTACATAACCAAAGTCTTCAAATTATACCCTAAAGTTTGTCTGTGTTTATATGGTTGCCTGTATGTGTGATTCCTTGTGAGAGACATCTCCCTCCCCCCCCACAGGGTTTCTCTGTGTAGCCCTGGCTGTCCTGGAACTCACTCTGTAGACCTCGAACTCAGAAATCCCCCTGCCTCTGCCTCTGAGCACTGGGATTAAAGGCGTGCACTACCACTGCCCGGCCTAGACACGTATCTTTGAGAACAAGAGTTGAATCCGTTCCCCTCTGATTTTCTACCTGGAACATGGTACACTGTATAATATACAGTTACAAGAATGTCATATAGATTACATGGATACAGGCCACTGACATGTCTATGCAGAGTAAACTGTCAAGGGGTTCAGCTGGTGTACGTGGGATATAACCTGCCATACAGAGGCAGGATTCCTACCTGACACTACTATTTCCAAGAGAGCTGCTGTGGGTATCGAAGAGCCTCAGGGTAGTTTTTATACTTTTGTTTTATAATTATGTTGTTGTTGCAATTCTGGGAATAAACACAGGGCCATGCTCTACCATGAAGCTAATTTCCAGTCTTTGCATTTTTTTTTGAAGGAGGAAGAAGAGGAGGAGAAGGAGGAAGAACAGCAGCAGTTGGCTAGAAGAGAAGTATGTCTCACAGGACAAGTTGTCTTGGCATCATTCCTTTCCCTGCAGGGTGAAGCACCTTTCCCATTAAAAACTATATCCTCAAATATGAAGTTATAACCATGTCCCCTTTCTAACAAATAGCTGCCATTTATTCAGCACCAGTTACGCCAGTCTACGTTACGTGCTAGCGTCCCAGGGATACGTGAAAAACACTTAACTGAAGGGTTGTAATACCCCCTGTATTACACACACAGCCACACCTCTCAGCTGTGGCAGCAGGACCCAACCCTGCAGAGAAGCCTGCTGTTAAAAGGGAAGGGTTGGGACCAGAGGCAGAATGGGTTACATGTATGGAGGCCTGTGGGGATAAATTCAACACAGAAAAGATATTCACTGAAGAAAAAGAATGAAGATTTCCAGGAGCAGAAGAGGCAGATGCACGACACTGAGTAGGCAGACTGGACTGGAGGAGGAAAATCAGATATGACTTTGAGGTCTCTATTAAATTATCCCGTGACAGCAGTAATACCATGAGGGAAGCAGAGCTGAGAGAAGGCAGATACTTAGCATGAGCATTCCCCAGCAGCAGAAGCTATGGTGCTGAGCAGAGTGCAGACATCACGGCCCCTCAGGATCCTGTCCATCAAGAGGTCACAGGCTGTGGACAGCACAGACCAGGAGGGTAAAGGCTGATAAGAAGACAAGGAACGTGGGGGTGGGGTGGGGACGCAAGTCAGAGCTGGAAGGAGCAGGAGGGAGTGAGAGGTGAGAAGATGGAAGCACGGTGCTTTACAGGTGAAGATGTGGAAGGACGGGGCATGGTGGGGTGGTTCTTGGTACTTGGAGGGGATACTTTTCAGCCTTTCCTTTTAAGCGTAAGAAGATATTTATTGTGTTTATAGAAAGAGAGCAAGAACTAACCAGTGATTGAGTCTCCTGGGAACACGAGGAGAGATGCAGTGCATAAGTGGAATCTGGAAAAGAAGGCCAGTTCTCTCAAAACCATGTGAAATTCAATGCCGCCAGAGAGACAGGAAGAACATGTCACTAACCGCATTACAAGCTTGCAAACTGAATGCTGTGATCAGTGGGTAGCACCTGAAAGTAAATCAGTTGAAAACACTCTAAACGCAGACGTACACACCCCTTGGTTCAACTCGGAGGCTAAACCGAAATAAACTGATGTGCGAGGAACAGCTGTTGTGGCTCGGTTTATCGGGGTCAACTGTGAGAATACTTCTCCCAGCAAACACCCGCCTCTGATCCCTAGCACCACACAAACCTGGTGCGGGGGTGCACACTAGTAATCCCAGCACCCCAGAGGCAGAGCAGGAGGATCTGAAGGTCAAGGCCATCTTTGCAGAGAGAGCAGGTTTGAGGCCAGCCTGTCTCAAACAAAAGTTCAAAGGAGATGCACACGGAGGAAATGGCCTTCTGGTTTGATGATGGACTAGGCAGAAGTGGTAAGAGAACAAAGGTCCACCGAGGATTCTGCCTTAGTGACTGGAACATGGCATGGCAATGCAGAGTGGTGAAGGCGGAAGAAGACCCAAGTCTGGGAGAAAAGGTCAAAACCGATGGCTATACTGAGCTGAAACACATTCGTTACTTTGTTTTCTTCTACACAGGGTTGAGCACAGGGTCTTGCAAATGTTAAGCAAGCTCCACCACTGAGTCACATCCTTGGGCTTTTCTGCTTTTGAGACAAGATTTACATAAGCTGCCCAAGCTGGTATTGAACTTACTATGTAGTTCAGGCAGGTTTTGAACTTACAATCTCAAGTAGGGAGATTATAGACATGAACCTAGAATACCTGGTTCGATTCTTTATAGAGAAGTAGACAGGCTTTATGAGATTCAAACGGAGTGAGAGCATCTAAAAAGAAAAGGCTCAAGAAAACTTTTTCTTGAAAATACAGATATCAAGCTAATTTCACATGTAACTTTAAAGATAAAAGTCCAAATAATATAAAATAGAAAAAAATCTTCCATACTTTGAAAGCTTACAAACACCCACATACACACACACCCTAAAAATACCAAGAAACCTCAGAAAACCCCTTAGGGGTCACTTTGGCCTATGGGCCTCAACAACAATAATATGAGTTTATTTCCCAATGGCATAGCCATTACATGTTTTACCTTAAATCTGCTTGAAAGCAAATGTCATTTCCTTTAAGTAATACATTATAAAAGACACATAGTTTATCTTGGGGAAATACAGAAAAACAATTCACATCAAGCACATGCACTTTAGACATATCTTTCAAAGTAAGAAACAGTAGCGGCTTTTAAAGTTTTGACTTCTGACCCTTCTCTTAATATTCTATACACCCATTTAAGTCCTAAAACTTATATTTTAAAAAAGCCATATGCGAAGGAATCGCCCAACTGCTCACTTTGCAAAGTGTCAATACTTGGATATGGATTACTCTGAACAAAGCTGGGATTACTCGCATCATTTGATAGTCCAGGCTCATTCATCAGGCCATTATCTACACAACTGAAGTTTGATCGATCAAATGCATCTGACTGTGACACAAAAACAGGATTGGAACTGGTGCCTGCCGACATGCTGGCAGAAGACATCTGACATAGTTGTCTCAGGTCTCTTGGGTCTAGCCTGGAAACACAAGAGGGGTTTTCAAGATTGATGCTCACAAGTCTGGGGCTATCAGTGTCCCCCAGGCCGTCAGCGCTGGTTGTTACCACATTCGCAGGCCGATTAGACAGCATGTTGACATCAGAAATACTGTATAAGTCAGTCGGTGACATGGACGGTGTTTCCATTCTAGCTAGGTCATCAGTACTATTATAAAGGCAAGCATTGGAAGCACCTAAGTCGCCCACACCAGGCCCTTCTAGGTATGGAAGGGTGCCTTGTGAGTTAGAGGAGAGTGGTCCTGCCGAGAAACTACTCAGGGTATTTGTACTGACTGGGTGTGCAGTGGGGTGCGTCCCTGGCGACCAGCTGGGAGGCTGATGGACTGAGGGTACCGCTGGTGGGTGACGTGGCAGCCCGCCTGACATTGACACAGACGGGGGATAGTAAGGCTCAGCTTGTCCTGGGGCTCCTGAGGACCTGGGCATCTCTGGTAAAACTGTACCATGAGGAAACAAGTTTGATTCTGTAGGAGAAAAAATATATTTTACAGAATAAGAGGAACAAATTGATATAAAGCATTATTTCTGAACTAAAATTATAAAAACATAGTAAAAACTTTCTATGGAACTGACACATTTCAAATAAAGCATAAAAATTATTACTTGAATTTAAAAGTAAACTGTAACATGCAAATGGCTATATAGATATGGAAATGATTTTTAAAGTTATTTTGGCGTATATAGCTTTCTTCCGTTAAATGAAAGTCCAGCTTCTTGTGCCACATGGGTACATTTTTGAATATTAGAATTTCAATGAACAGGTACCCAATAGCCAAAATCATCTTATAGTCTCTGCTTTTAGGGGAGAATGGGAAGACGGAGAGGGCTGACAACTGAACATAGCTTTTAAGACTTAAGACTTGACCCTGAGGTCTCACAAAATTCCCCACCACAAAAAGCTGAGGAAAAATGCCTGCGTGTATTTACATGTTACACAAGTACTATAGAAACCAGGATTAAGTACCAATTTAAGAACAGAGGATAGAGAATTTGTTAGGGGATTACAGAGTGTCCTCTCTAAAAGGCCAGACAGTTTAAGGCCTGTGTGGGGAACAACCTCTGTGGGAGCTGTCCCGCTCTGTGGCTGTGGCAGAAGAGAAAGGGGACTCTAGGTCTGGCCTGGGGCTGGGCATGACAGCAGGCGGTCAGCATGCCTGAGGTCCTACCCGAGAACCAAGGGTGAACAGCCAGGTTCAAAGTGTAAACAGTTATAAACAGGTGCCTATCACGTCCACGCCATTTCTTATGTGACACAGTCAAATTAGTAAAAGCACCAGTGTGTGAACAAAATGTAATTTCTTGAACAATAAAATCCCCCAAGTGTAAATCAGTTCCAACACAAGCTTCAGAGGCACAGTCTAGCGAAACTGTGAGGGGCTGTAGAAAAGAAAGAGATTTAAAAAGCAGTCAGTCCTAAAAAGTGGACTGACAGTATTTTACAGGGATAAAATACCTTTTTTGATGAATCTTCCTTCTCCAATTGACCCTGGAGGGACAGTTCTTGGTTTCTCAGGAAAGTGACCTGCTATGATAAGTTTTTCTATTATTGAATATAATTTGAAAAATAGTTTATTACTTAAAAAATGTAAAAACAGAATAAGCAAATAAAACACATTTACTTAATTATCACTCAATCCAAAATATCCTTACCACAATCTTGTAGCAGTTTCTGAAAAATCAGACTTGTTTTTTGTTTCTTTGATTTATTGCCATATGCATCTGATTAAAAAAGAAAGAGGGAAAGCAGTAAATCCTAGGTCCCTCCTCCCTCCCGATGAACAAGCGCTTCGTGAGCACAAGGAATAATCAGAGAGGCCTGCAAGCACATCCCTGTACAGTAGATCCAACGTCAGTTAGCAAAGACACCTTATTTTCATTTTAAAAAGCTTAAAATAGTAATTTTTCACCCTAAAACCACGTATGAGTCAACATGAACTAATGCAATGGACCAAAATAGATACAACTTTATGATTAACAAATTTTCCACCTATAAAAGGGTACAAAAGTTACAAAAATAAATTCAAAAATACATATATAGATAGAAAATACAATCTAACAGTTCAAGAACTCTAAAAGTATTCGAACTCTCCTAAGAAATGCAAAGAGTAGGAGGGAATAAAATCCAAACCAAACCAAGCAGAAAAACAAAACAAAACCTCAAAACTGAAAACTTCTAGGGAAAAAAATACAGATTCTGAATATATAAAACTACACTCAAATGTTTATTTTACAATATTACAAGCATGACCATCTTAAGACAATGATCTATTCTTCAGCTGAGACTGTAACTCAGTCAGCTCAGCACTTGCTAGTGTACATAAAAGCCAGAGTCCAATTCCTAGAACGTTTAAAAAGGCAGCAGGGAGAGTACAGGACACATTGCTGTAATGCCCACAGTCAACTAAGAGTCATCTGTAGCTACATATGGAGTTCAAAGACAGCACGGGATACATGTTTCCAGTTCACATGCACGTGCGCACACACATGCACGCCTGCACACATACGCACGCACATGTACCCACACACGTGCATGCACACACACACAAGCATGCACGCGCACACACACACACACACACGCAAGCGCACACACACACGCGCAAGCATGCACGCACATGCACACACACACACCCCACATGTGCGCACACTCATGCACACACCCAACATGCATATACACATTCCTCCTGACTTACCCTACCTTTCTCATCTGGCAGGTATCTGAAATCCATAGACTCACTGACTTCCTGGTCAGAAGGCCTCCGCAGCTGCATCTTCACTGTCACGGGCTCCAGTATAGGCTTGCAATACGGAGGAGTCTTGAAAACAATAGCTACTTGGCGGTGTACATCAGCTTGTGAAAAGACACCTTTGGCTTCCCAGTCGTTCAACACAAAGCGAACTTCTATATCATCTGGTGAATAAGATACCAAAGTATAGTAACAATGGGAAACAGTAAAATACATATATTAATCAAATATTTATTACTAATTGAGCTAAACAAACCGATAAATACCTTTCTGAACTTTGTCACAAAGCAGAAATATTTCGTCTCCTCCCCTGACACTTCCACAGTTCTTGTTCACTCGACAGATCCTTAATTCTGCAGTATTTGGGGCACCTAAATGCAAAGGATTAAGGGAAATGGGTCTCAGAGTTGTCTTAGTCTCTGTGTGCAGCCCATAATGCCCTCAAACCTTATCCTCCTGCCTCAGCCTTCTGGTGGCTAGA
Source organism: Rhynchomys soricoides (assembly GCA_019843965.1). Taxonomy (NCBI): domain Eukaryota; kingdom Metazoa; phylum Chordata; class Mammalia; order Rodentia; family Muridae; genus Rhynchomys; species Rhynchomys soricoides. The sequence continues at coordinate 6,295,168 of JADRCH010000073.1, read as the reverse complement.
ATATGCGCAGACCTAATGCACTCCTTTTCAAATTATGAAAATCCTTTAAACTTTTTAGCAGTTAAGGAAACAAAACAAGCTGAGAGTCAGGTGTGAGAAGATTAAAGCACTTACGGTTGTCATAAATTGGGTTAGAGACAATGGGAGGCAGAGCAGCTGTGAAGTTACCATGCTCATCGGGAAGGAAAACTTGGAAACACAGCCTCACCACATTGAGGTCGCAGTCTTCAATGTCCAGCAGCTGCTGTTCGGGGACTGAACAGTGCAAGCTCAGGGTTAGAACGCAGAACACATATTACTACTGTTTTACATAGAGCTGAAACCCTGCTGTCGCTCTCTCTGCCCACAAAAGCCAGAACCTCAACACGCACCTGCGTCTGCAGATGCTAAGATGTGCGCACTCTCAAGTCCAGCTTTCACTACTGCGCAGTCACTATTTTACAGTGTATGGTAAACTGGGACCGTGCTCAGGGAGAGGCTACACCAGGGACCCGGAACTTACCACCATACATCAAAAACCTTAAATATGGATACAAGTTATGGACAATGGGAACTGGGCATTCTTCATTTAACATATACTTTGCCCAGTCTGTAATTACGTTCTAAATCTAGCAAAAATCACCATCATCTCTGTTCTTATAGGTAAGACATTGATTTTAAGGAGATGACATTACTTGTCTATAGTTTTACAGCTAAATAATAGCATGGAAATTTGAACCAGAGGGCCATATTAACCGTGCACTAGCATTTTAGAAATGTAATGTGAAAAAGATACCAGGTGATATAACTTTATGTGTAAGTCAAGTCAGCTTAAAAACAAACTGCACATCAGGGCAGTTTTACAGTCCTAAAAAATATAAAAACTTGCCACAGAATATAGTACATTAATAGTGTCTTTGCACTGATGTTTGAAAAGAAGCCCACTTCTAGAACAAAATATTGCTGCCTTTTGAAATATTTTAAGCCTATAGCAAGAAATTGTTACTAACATATGCCATATTTTAAAAACATGAAATTCATTAAATTACATGAAAATTTTACTTGGAAAGGATATTAGTATTAAAATTAAAAGATTACATATGAAAAATAATTAGCCAAATTCCCCAGTCTTATAGGCGATAATTTAAAAAAGAAAAAAAAAAAAACCACACACAACGTCACACATTGCCAGTCAAATAGTCTCAGGAGTTCTGCTACCACTGACGCTTATTCCAGTATCAGCATTCTCAAGCCTAACATCTGAGTCTATGAAAACTTGTACAACTAGAAAGGTCAAAAGGGGGCTGAGAGAGAGGATTCAGTCGGTAAAGTGCTTTCCTGGCAAGTGCGAGCTCAACCCTCCAAACCGTAAAGCAGGTGCTCCTGGAATAATCCCAGTGCTGGGAAGGCAGAGGCAGGACTACTGGTCAAGCTCTAAGCCGGTGAGAACTCCAGTTCCAAAAAGGATGACGGGAAATGCCTGAGGAAAACATCTGGGGCCTCCATACCTGTGCACCCTCATCCCATGTTTAAGGGGAAAATGTGGGGTCCAAAATGCTAAGACGCCAGCGCCTGTGTGCATCATACTCTGCTGGGACCAGAACAGAGGCAGGAGGAGTGTGTGGCTCCTGAAAGCCTCATTTAATAACAATGTCAACTGAGAGTTCAAGGTTTCAGTGTCTTCATTTCAAAGGTGAGTAATCAATATTATAACAAAACAGATGGACAGACAAAAGCAATGAATGGCTAGGTGCTCCTGACAGTTTACAAATAAACTTACGTTAATAGAAACAAGTTGTGGTATAGTCATACAATGGGCAAATACTCAGCAACAAAGAACAAACTATGGTTATACACTCCAATATCCACTGCAAAACCAGTAAGACCAAATGGAGCCAGACAGGCAAGAATACAGAGTATAAGAGAATATACTTCCACGTTTATAAAACCCTAGAAAAACTAGGTGTGCTGACAGAAAGAAGAGGAGCTGTTGACGGGGGCAAGAGCTGGAAGGAGGGAACCGACTGAGAACGAGCAAAGACATTTTGGGGGTGGGGGAAATGTTTCTTTGCCTTGTGGTTACATGAAAGACTGTATCTGGGTGGACTTATTAATCACTAAGAGTTTAAAGTATTAAAATGATATATAAAAGAAAAATAAAATGGCTAATAAGCTAAAATATAAATATATTTAGCCACACCATGATTCTATCAAAGGCAAGAAATTCTACTTTTACAAAAGATTATTATTTAGGGGATTTTGCTTTGAATTTTCTTAGTATGTATAAAAATAGTTTTCACTGTATCAATATTATTCCTATCACTGTACATCATGGCTAAAACCTACTGACAACCAGGAATCCCAAGTGATAACTGGATTCAGAGTAAAGGCTGAGAACTCAACTGATAATTGCTTTGTGTGTGTACACAGGCACACACAGACAAGCATACATGTGGAGGACTTTGTGTGTGT
>JADRCH010000073.1:6262740-6292707 GCA_019843965.1 Rhynchomys soricoides | reverse complement strand
GAGGACTTTGTGTGTGTGCACAGGCACACAGACAAGCATACATGTGGGGGACAGAGGTCAGTACTGTGTGTCTTATTTGCTTTCCACCTTATTTTTGAGACACCTGGAGCCACCTCCCTGGTGTTGGGAAGACCTAGCTCTCTCCAAATGGGTGCTGAGATTGAACTCAGGTCTTCGTGCTTATGCAGGAGGCACTTCATTTACACGGTCATATTCCCTACCCTACACTAATTTTCTAGAAAGCCTAAATGGTGTCCTAGAACAGAAGAAGTATCCCTCCTCCCTAAATCAGAGCAGCACCAGATCCGGACTTAGGGTTTTACCTTACAGGACCGTCACCTACAAGTGCCGCTTCTATCTTATCAGGCAAAGTCTTATGAACTCAGAATGGGTGTGTCTGCTGCATCTTTGTATTTTCACTAAACACTGAAGATAGGAGTTTACATATAATTGGTTATTACATTTCTTCAATTAATGAATGACTAAAGGCTCAAACAGAATTCAAGGTTATCACAGCTACATAGTAAGTTTGAGGATGCAATCTCAAGTAGCTTGAATCACACATATGCTCTACCATGCCTAGGCAAACAAAACTATTTAAGTAGCTACATAGGACTTTAGAATGAAGGTTTTTTTTTTTTTTTAAAGTACAGTATAACTGCATACACTTAGGGATCATTTATCTACTTAACAATATAGAATGCTAAAAGGTACCAGATGCCATAGCCAGGAGTGTCATAAAGAATAAATTCTTAGGGGCAAAGGAAGCAGCTCATTTGGCAAAGTGCTTCTTTAGCACACACAAAACCTTGAGTGCAATCTCTAATGATGCATAAGCAAGAGCTGGGATGTATGTGGATGATCCCAGTACTGGGAGGTGGAGCAGGAGGATCAGAAAACTCCAGGTCATTCTTAGCTATGTGGTGGGTTTGAGACCAGCGCAGAATACATGAGACCCTGTCTCAAAAGCAGACACAGAAACAAAACCAACAACAAAAATCAAATGCTTAAACTGGGAATGCTGGTGTGTGCCTAGAAACCCAGCAGGGGTGAGACTTGAGAGCGTAGGATATGGCATCTGAAGGTAGCCTTTGTTACCTGGTAAGACCCTGTCCCCAAAACAATAAAATAAAAATAAAATGCTTAGTAAGTGTTATTCACAATGAAATGTACTAAACAATAAGATATATTTTACCAATACAAAAACATACTACAAAAATATTTTGAAGGGCTGGAGAGAGGCCTCAGTACTTAAGAGTAGTTATTGCTCTTGCAGAGGACCTGGGTTTGATTCCAAGTCACGTCTTGCAGATGTGACATCTGCAAGTCAAGTTCCAGGGGGTCTGATGCCTTCTTCTGACCTCCAGCTACATATGTGGTACACATACACACATGCAAGCAAAACATTCATACAAAAAAATCAAAAGAAGTCTAAAAAATACTTGGAGTGGCCAGGTATGGAGCTCATGCCTGTAATGACAACTTGGGAGGCGAAGATCGAGGGCCCAAGGCCCGCCTCAGCAAAACAGCAATTCAAGTTAGCTGGGCTGTATGAGATCACTATTAAACAACACCGCTGGTGGTAAGGGAGCAAAATACTTTAGAACACAGTGTTCATTCAACATGGAGAAGGTTTCAGTTTTGGGTTTTCTGTTTGTTTGTTTGTTTTGTTATAGCTGGGCATGGTGGTTCACATCTACAATCCCAGCAGCACCCGGGAGCGGACAGGGGTGGATTGCCAGGAGTTGATGATCAGTCTGGGGTCCGCAGGGAGGGACTGAGCAGCTAGAGCTACATATGTCAAAATAAACAAGAAAGGGAAGGGGAGGCTTCCACCCAAACACAAGTCAACAAGTGGAATTATAACATAAGCGAAATCACAGTCCATTGACATACAAATAGTGGAAACTGTATCAAACACTTACCATTGAAAGGATTGATTCCTGCACTAATTCTTAAAACAACAGCTTCTTTCACTTCCTTTTTCTTTACACATCGAATACCCAAATTTTGAAAACTAAAAGCAAAAAATGAAACTTTCAAAATCACATCATAGTTAAACAAGACTCTGACAGAAACCAAACATCTCAACCCCGAGCACTCATCTTCTGCCTCGGCAGCTACTAGGTCCCGACCCTGTTTCTCTGTGGTAATAAAGATACAAGAGAGACAAGCGTAGGCCGTCTTAAGAGAGTTGTTAATGGGAAAACAGAGCATGTGGTGACATGCAGGCCTTTAATCCCAGCACTAGCCTGGGATTTTGGGAAACCCTGTCTCAAAAGGGCAGACTGACAAAGTGTATAGAGGATTATATAACCTTCAAATATACCATCTTAGAGTTACATTTTGCCAATCTGCCTAGTCAAATATACCAAGGCAGGCAAACATTACAAGCAAAACAAACAAAACCACAAAGAAGCAAAATCTCACCTTCCAAACAAATTCGTGATCAGTTTACTAAAATTGGTGTATCAAGAGGTACAAAGACAGCCTGAAATATGCAGGTATGTTTTGCTGAACTTACAGCAGTGTTAACCTATGTATTTTTAAAAACCTGTATAGGTGTGGCTAGTATATTTTTTAAAAAAATCTATATTCATTACCAAACTTAAAAGTCAAGCGATTAGAGATGAGCATCAGTACCTCTGGCTTCATGAACATCTTAGAGGTTTGCTATCGTTACTTGGGCACAAAGACGATTTGTTAGGATTTGTTAGCGCTGAGCACCTATGGCCCTACTATATGCACAATTGTTCACTCTGATGAGGGACCAGGCTAGCCTTCTTATATATGATTCCCTCTGCTCATTTATGCTCCCTGCCTAGCTCATTGCTGAAAAGCATATCCTGGAACACAGGAAAACACAGCAGGCAGCTGTACAAGGTCTTGCTGTGTGCTCTAAGCTGGCCTCAGTTTTTTCATAGAGAACAGAATACACTTTACACCGTGTAAAATGGTTACAATAGAGGAAATGAAGCATTTTTATTAGAGAGGGTTGATACTAACAATATTTAGCAACAGTTTCAAAGGGTCATCTATGGAAAACTCAATAGCTACAAATATTACTCATTTGCATGTGTGTAATACAAATGATGATGGGGAACTCCCCTGCCACCACCCAGTCATACTTGTTCCCACATGGAAAAACCATGACATCATTTAAGATGGGTGGGTGTGAACAAGGAAGCAAACTCAGTGATAAGAGCATCACTATTTCTCCAAATTTTGCTTGGCACTTGTAGCCAGAGGCTGCCTGGTTCACCTTACTCCATGTTCACAGTACTCTCTGTTCATGCTTCATGCTTGGCGCTCACACCTGTGATGTCATCAGCACCTAAAATAACTTTGCCACTTCCTTCCTTCCTCCACCAATAGCAAAAAGTAAGTTATGAGTTCTTAATCCCTTCTTGAAATCCTGCAACAAAATAATTCTTCGCCCTAACACGGCTTGGTTTCCTTTCGTCTGAATAACCACATCTGGTACGCGCAGAGGGTTAGCTCGGTAACACAGTACCTGTCTAGCACTCATCATCACACCCTGGAATCAGCCCAGCACTAAAGAAAGAGGAAAGAAGAGGGAGGCGAAAGCCCTGACTTAAGGAAGCCAAGAATCGTGGAAATGGATCACGCACTCAGTGTGTGCCTCATAGTCACCCAACACAGTCAGGAGTCCCAAGTGTGCACTAGGCCTCTCGAAAGGAATGGAGGTGCAGTTTCTCTTTCACGGATCTTAGTGTGTGGAATGGTGGTTGGCAAACTCTAAATCATGGGCCAAATTCAGCATACTGCTCATTTTGCAAATAAAGTTTGTTTTGGAATACAAGCATGTTCATTCACTCACACATCTTTTGTGGATGCTTTCCTGCTACTGAGTAGGACATAAGAGTCCAAAGTGCTTACAAGGCCTATGATACTACCAGTCTTTAAAAACAGACAAATAAACAAGCAAAAACCAACCCTGCTAGCTCAAGTCTTGTGAACTAATCCCATAAAAAAAAAGAACTGACCTAGGAAGACAAAAGAGGTAGATAATGAAAAGGCTCCTCTGAAAGAACACTGAGCAGAGGAGGATCACTCTCATGACCGCAGTGTAAGATTAGAGGCACTAAGCTGGACAGTGGAGGCGCACACCTTTAGACCCAGCACTTGGGAGGCAGAGGCAGGTAGATCTCTGAGTTCAAAACCAGCCTGGTCTACAGAGTAACTTCCAGGACATCTAAGGCTACACAGAGAATCCTGTCTCAACCCTCCCCCCTCCCCCCAAACAATAAATGTGTATCAGTAAAGTGGGGCAGAAGATAAAAACCAGGGGCCATATGGGAGAACAGCCAGAAAACTATAGGTTACAACAAGTTTGTCTCCACAGAAATCAAGAAAGAGCATTTCAAGACACAAATGACTGACTGAAGGTGTGAAACACACTGCTGGAAGATCACGACATGCAGGCGGTAATACACATCAAATGTGTATTCCCAGGGCCTTTTGTGCTTTGTGTTGTTACTATTAACACGAGGAACTTTTTTAGAGATAATGTCTTGCTGTGTACTCCAGGATAGCCACAGTTTTTTTCATAGATCATGCAGAATGAAGTTCAATCTGCGTAAACTGGAGGTAGGGTCTTATGGCTATGATCTCGCATCTGTAATCTCAGTATTTGAATCATCTGGAAGGCCACCCTAGCCTACAGGAAACTCTGTCCTAAGAAGGGTGGAGGTGGCGCATGCCTTTAGTCCTAGCACTGCGGAGGCAGAGGCATGTGGATCTTTGAGTTTGAGGCCAGCCTGGTCTACAAAGTGTGTTCTAAGACAGTGAGGGCTACACAGAGAAACTGTTTTGAAACAAACACAAAAAAGGGAAACAAAATAATAACATTAAAAAAAAAAAATACTCCTGCTGGGCCAGACAGGGTGGTGTTACCTGTACTGTCAGGGCTTGGGAGTTAGAGACAGGAAGAGAAGTTCAAAGTCATTCTACATAGGAATGTAGAATGAGCCCAGCCTAGGCAGCATTAGGAAGAGCTTCTAACTATCATGTGTGGTATCTATTAATAAAGAATGAATGCAAGTGGTAAAAAAAAAAAATTAATGTCAGGTTGGTGAGATGGCTCAGTGGGTAAAGGCATCTGGCAACCCAAGTTCAATCCTCAGGGTCCATGTGGTACAGAAAAGAATCAACTCCACCATTTGAAGCAACTCTGACCTCCACATGCACATAGCACATGTGTCCTTCCCCCCAGATAAAAAACAAAATGTAATTAAAATGCAGATGTACATATTATAGTAAATGAAATACAGAATTAATTTATTTTGCTAAAAACTAAAATTATGTCTTTGTTGTATTGCTTTAGATTTCTGTCACTGTATACTTACAACAAAGGTCTGCGTTCCGGTCCAAATTCTGCTTCATAGTACCCATCTCTGCAATCTTTTCCAACTAAGTCATGAGGATGAGGTTTATATGGGTCATTCTTTGTTACTAGTGTAATTCTTACTTTTCCTTTTCCATAGTAGTTCATAATCTGAAAAGGGAAATGAAATACATAATCTATATCTTGTTAACAACAGATCTACCAGACGGGTATTATGGCACATGCCTATAGGCCCAGCATTTGGAAGGCTGAAGCAGGATCAGCACAAGTTCAAGGCCAGCCAGGGCCTGTTTTAAAAGCAAACAAATAAAAAGAACTGATCCATTAATTTAAGTTCAATTTATATAATGTAGTCAGTATGTAATAAAGTTCAGATATTCAGCAACTTATTTGAGATTAAAGGTAAACTTATCATTCAATTCCTAAAATGTTTCTTTCTGCCCTAATTTCATCTAGCTTTATTATCTGACTGTTTATTTTCCTTTTAAACCAGGTAAGCAGGCTGGGCACTGTGGTGCATATTTTTAATCCCAGAATTTGGGAGGCAGAGGCAGGCAGATCTCAAGGGCAGCCTGGTCTACAGAGTGAGTTCCAGGACAGCCAGAGCTACACAAAAAGAGACCCTGCCTCAAAAATCCAAAATAAATAATTCTCACATTTACCAGCCTTTGTTGTGCAAAACTTGCTCCTTAATTTAAACCTGTTGATGTTTGGTCTGTTGCTATGCATTGTAATAAATACTGCCCCCGGTTGCCTCAGGACACAGAAGATCCTCATGTACACCGCATGATGCTATGTAACCCCTACGCCCAACTTATCCCTGAAGAAGGAGAAGGTGGAGAGAGAAGATGCCATAGGGTAGGTGAATCATGAAAACATGGCCATGGGGGCTGGCCAACTGGCAAGTTATAACTCAGGAAAGTAGATGCTAATAGCTTAGAGGTGGGTGTCCGCCCAGCTCTGGTGCTTTAAGGCTTATAAATATAAAGGGCTTACGTTTTTAATCTGGGAACTAAATGATCCAAGGCAGAGTAGAAACCCCTGATTATATATATTTTACAGCAAAGACCTGATGGGACAGAAAAGTACAAACCTTACATATAATCTCGATGCATAAAGTAAGATGATTTAAGAACCAAGGACTGATGAGATGGTGCTGCAGGTAAAGGCACTTGCCACCGCCAACTTCAATCTGTGGATCTCACAGCAGCACAAAGAGAGAACTGTCCTGCAAGTTGTCCTCTGACCTCTACGTGTGTGTGTGCGCGCGCGCGCGTGCGCCCACGCACGCGCCCACGCGCGCTCCCACGCACACACGTGGCAAAGGAAGGTAAAAACAGAAACAGGTTTTGAAACTCACCCCTGACTGTACCCACACCACAGGAGAAGGGAAAGCTAGGATCTTGGTAGAGGGTGAGACCATCAGAGGAGCAAGACCCGCCTCTTCGGAGGCACCTCCTTCCAAAAGTGTCGAGACATCTTCCCAAAAGATCTGAACCACCTCCAGAACTGGTGTGTGCTTGCACACTGTAGACTGCAGCAAAATGTGCTCTGAGCTGCCTGTTCTATTGCCAGATCTACCAGGATGAACTGGAGTAGCGGAATACGGATTAACACACACTGCTCTGCTGGAATGCTTTAATTTAGGAACACATTCTTTTTTTTAAAAAAAAAAAAGAGTTATTTATTTATTATATGTAAGTTCACTATAACTGTCTTCAGACACTTTTTCTTCTCTCTCTGGCCCCACTCGCTCTGGCCCTGCTCCTTGTAGCTGTTTTCAGATCTCATTATGGATGGTTGTGAGCCACCATGTGGTTGCTGGGATTTGAACTCAGGACTTTTGGAAGAGCAGTCAGTGCTCTTAACCACTGAGCTATTTCTCCAGCCTCAAAATTTTTTTTAAGAGGAGCCAAAAATGACTCACAGGGTTGGAAGAATAGAATTTTAAATTAACTTTTGCCTGTATCTCTTTCATTTGAACACTTAAAAAGAATTTAGATAACCAAATCAATATTGTTGCAAAAACTGTGATTTAAAAACATGAAGTTATGGGCCTGGAGCAGCTAAAAGCACTTACTGATCTTCTATAGGACCAGAGTTCAGATTCCAGCATCCATGTCAGGCAGTTCACAATTGCCTGTAGTTCCAGCTTCAAGGGATCTGATACTCTCTTCTGGCCTCCATGGGCCTATGCATGTGTGTGCATACACACATACATGCTCACACACTCACACACTCACACACATACACACACATGTATAAAAATCTTTTTTAAAATTAAGTCTATACAGTACTATAAGCCTATAGTACATAAGGCTTTGGGCCTTTTATACAATGTGGTGATTATGTACAATGCACTGTATATTGCAAAAGCTAGGAGGACTTGGAAAGTTTCTACAAGGAATGAGAAATGCTTGAGGAGCTAAGTATGTTTAACCTGATTGAACATTACATGATGTTTACATGGATCATACATTACATGGCATCCCATTAATATGTATAATTTAAGCATCTATATATCAGTTAAAATATAAAAACAAAAATTTGGAAATCAATATATAAAACTTGGCAATTTACTTATTTTTTTAATTTTGTAATTCTTATGTTCAATAAAATAAACTGTAAATAATAAGCTAGTTACAAAATAGTGATTTCAGGTCTATTGATGAAATATTAAAAACCATATTTCAAAATCCATTTTGAGATGGTGTCTTACTTTTATCCGTATGAGTCTCTAGGGCCAGGTCATCTGCCCACCACAGCCTCCCAGCAGATGAGGTTCTGGTGGACAACAGTCTTGCTTAATAGCCCAGACTTGTCTGGAACTTCTTGTGTAGCCAGGCAGTCCTCAACTCAGTATCTACCTGTTTTTACCTCCCAACTGCTTGTCATGTGCTACCACACCAACTCACTATTAAGGTTTTTAATTGGCACTTAAATGATAAAAATTAGCTAGGCATGATTACACATGTCTGTAATTCCAGTATGAAGGAACAGATGCAAGAGGTAAGATCACTACAAGTTTGGGGCTAATGATTTTGTTTCAAAACACTAAACATGAATAAATGAATACATAAATTAGAAAAATTAAAAGGTAAGTAGATATAATTTATAACTATAAAATATAAACATACCTTATAAAAATGGTACATTTGTTAAATTCATTTTCAACCAAAAAACTGTTTTCGCAGGCTAGGGATATGTCTCGGGTAGAACACTTGTTTAACATTCCTAAGATTCTAGATTCAATCCCCAGTACTATCTACCTGTCAAAAAAGATAAAGAGACGGGTAGCTTGAGCCTGTAGCAGCAGCACTCCAAGCAGAAGATGAGAATCAGAAACAGAAGAATCCTGCAGGCGAGTAGATCAGGTGTATAAAGTGGAAAAGAGCAAAGATGCCCTGTCTCAAAATGGAAGACTGAGACGCCAACCCACCCAATGCTGTCCTGACAGTGCCCACATGGGCACTGAGGTACCTGAGTGTCTGCATTCACACACACACACACACACACACACACACACACACACAGAGAAAAAGAGTGATACTTTAAATGATGTTACTAACTCAGAGTTTTGGAGATACGCCTAAAGGTATGAGGGGAAAGTTCTTAGAAGACCAAAAAGTGTTCCAAATCCATCTTTAGCATATACAATAATTCCCCTCACCAGTATATGTACAAAATGCTTTTTCCTCATTCAATGCTTTGTGTTAACAACAGAGATCAGATCCTAAGCTGTCAGTGTACAATAAGCACCGTGAATCACTGCAGTTATATTAACACATGGACTACATAGCAGGAAAGATTCCACATTTTTAAGAGGTGTCACTACATATCGAGCTAATGCAGAGCAAGTACAAAGAAGAAGGGGGCGGGGGGTACCAGAGCATGGGGTTGCAAGACTGTTAAACTGAGCCTGCTGCAGGTGGCGGTAATGCACACTGTTAACTCCAGTACCCAGGAGGCAGAGGCATGGAGGTCTTAGACCAGTCTGGTCTACACAGAGTGAGTTCCAGGACAGCCAGGACCACACAGAGAAACCCTGTCTAGAAAAAAATAAAACAAAATGAACCACTAAAAGTTAGGTACTGAAGAAAGGCCCATTACCTGGATGGATGGGTAGGTCCGGTTGTTGTCTGTGCTGCGCTCGCCGGGAATACTGCCTGCTGATCTCCCTTCACACTTGTATCTAAAGCGCATTCCCCTCTGCCTTGGCTGTTCAATTATTTCTACATATGGATTATATCCGCCTGAAATTTTTAAAAGAACAGGGCAATGAGATTCGAATAGTAACATCATAGACTTTACTGGCTTGGCTTTTAAAAACATGCACCAAAACAAAGGCCGTTTTCTCTCCCAACGTTAAATAACAAGGTTAAAGAGTAGTCATCAAGGATTAAATGGGGAAGATACCATTTTCTTACACAAACTGAGTTCCTATGTAGTATTAACACATAATTGATTGGAGCTTCATTGCTTAATATCTATAGCCAATGAGTGGATTAAGTTCTAGGATAACAACTTTGAGAGTCACCGTCCGCACGAGGCCAGTTAGACGGACTACCTCCCAACATGTCCCAAGAAGGGTGAAGAAGACGGTATTTAGAGGTACATTATATTCCAAAACTGAGTAAAGTAACTGCCTTATTTTAAATTAGACTATCACTGCATGGAAGAGCACTCACTGAAAATTAAAATGGACTTACATCCGTGCATAGGCAAGGAATATCAAAGGATCTGTACGCAGACTGTAGGATCTGTAAACAGTATACTGACTTTAGGCTCAACTAAAGTTTCAAATCAGTTCTTTCTAAATCTCCAAAATGTAACACATAATGTGGAGATAATAAAATAATTTACTTTCCATAACAAGTATAATTCAGCATATGTACCCTCAGGATGAAACAATGTTAACATAACTATCAAAGTAAGTGTGTTGAGTGAAAGAAGCTAAGCTAAAAGAAGCACAAACTATATGACCAGTTACATGAGTCTATAAGGGAAGACAGGTGGTCACTATTTATCTAAAGTTGGTAGATAAGAAAGTTTGGAGGATGTTTATTTTTATTGTGTTAAGATATACATATATATGTGTGTGTGTGTGTGTGTGTATGTGTGTACATACACACACATACACACACATACACATTATATTTCCAAGTGTGGAGGACCAGGCCATTAATCTTAGCAATCTGGAAAACAGAGGTAGGCTGATCTCTGTGAGTTCAAGACCAGCCTTATCTATATAGCAAGTTCCAGGCTAGTCGGGCTACATAATGAGATCTTATATCAAAAAACTAAAAAAACAAAAAAAAAAGTTTGTATATAATTATTATATTACAATGAATTAAGTACATATCAACAAAACTTTAAAAATATATGCATCTTCACCCTTTTTAGTGAAGTTAATTAATTAAAGTTCAATAAAGTTAACTGTGTTTTCAAGTTAGGGCAGGTAATCATGTGGTTTTATTTTAGGAGTATAAATTCCCCAAACTATAAATCCATTTCACTAAGGCTTATCCTGTTAGAATGTAAACAAGCTTCAGAAATGGTGAAACAATGATTTTTTTAAATATAGTATGGGACAAGGACTATTCCAAACCGGGCACCTTTCTTTTCCTTCTAGAATTTACTATGTAGACCCCATTGACCATGAACTTGCAGTGACCCTCCTGCTTCTGCCTCCTGAGTTCTATTATCAAAACAAAATAAGATCCAGCAAGAGTCCAACAAGACCCTGTGTTAATAATATCTTATTATTAATATTCTCTGTAAAATATATGTGTTAAATTCTTCCCAAGAGTTGCACATGTAAGAGGTAGTCAGTGAACGGTACTATTACCTCAAATGCTCTCTTGAAGACAGGGACACCGTCACTGTCACAACTGCTACTCTGAAGGCCCCAACAGTGAGCAATGACTTGTATGCATCACAATTATGTTAGTGGACAAAAGGGGAAAATACTATGAACATTCTGCAGAAAACTGGAATAAGAACAAAAGAGGAATCTAACCGTTTAAGAGAGGGAAAATGTAACAAGAGTGGAAAGACATTTTAGAAACAGGGAAGGAATTGTCCATGACATCAACCAATGGACGTGGAGTGCAATTCCACTCTTACAGAGAGAACCAAAAGTCCAAAAACATTCTGTGATGTGGATTTCATTGTATATGTGAACAGAAATCAATGCTTTCATTCAGGGAAATCACAAGCTCAGATTAGATTTCTAGAGTAAGAATTCTGATGGTAGACTGAAAAAGAAAAGAAAAGAAAAGAAAAGAAAAGAAAAGAAAAGGATCAGGTCAACGATTACTTACACACACACGTACATTTTTCTTCTATACGTATGTACATACATACATACATCTATAGGTACATACATACATACATACAAGAGGTTAACAACAATAAAATAGAACAATTAGAACAAACCACTAAAACAAGTTATTTAAAACTTTATGAAAATTTCCTTTTAATATTTTTGAACTACAGTTGATTACAAATGAACTGAAGAAACTCACACTATAGGTAAGCGGAGAGTACTGTCATATGAGCAAAAATGTGGGTATGTCTGAAATATGGCTGTTACAAGAACAAAAGATTATTTCAAAAAAACCCAAACCGACACACATTGATACCTAAACATCAAAGAGGAATTAATCATTAGTGGTGAGGGCTGGGGAAACAGCTCAGTCAGAAAAGTGCTTGTCAGTCATTCAAGCACAAGGGCCCGAGTTCAATCCCCAGCATCTGTAAAAAACAGCCAGGCATGGCAACATACCCTTGTGAGCCCAGTGCTGGAGAGGAGACAGGAGGAACCTTGGTGTTCACTGGCTTGCCAACCTAGCTGAAAAAGTGAGTTCTAGGTCCCAGTGACACACACACGCACACGCGCGCGCGCACACACACACACACACGCACACGCACACACGCACGCACACACACGCGCACACACACACACCACACACGCACAGAGAGAGAGAGAGAGAGAGAGAGAGAGAGAGAGAGACTGACTGACTTGTGGCCATGTAGTTTCTACTTTGAGCTACTCAATAAATTATTTCTGCTACCTTTAATTTTCTTCATTTTGATTTGGACCTCTTGCATTTGAATCTATCACCCATTTGCTTATTCAAATGACAGAAAGCAGGCTGAAGGATCAGGCTTCAATCTCAATACCACCAGAAAATTGAACAAAAGAACTCAAATAAACAAATACCAAACACAAAAAAAGAAAGAGAAAACTATTTTAATCCAACCGAGTCCATAATAATCACTGAAACTATAAGGCAAATGAACATTTTACAATGTGTGTATCATTGTATATGTAAGTTTTACATGTTAATTTTAAATATCTCATAGCCTGTGCATTCTTGTAGAACTACTTAAAAGAATGTACCTTTCTCTTTAAATGTGTTAAATTCAACATAATTTTTTCAGTGGCATCTTAAAGAACTTATGTGGTTGAACAAAAAGGTCAAATAAATCCTAGCCCATTACTTCAGAGGTGTTCTGGTGGGAAACTGATATATAATGACATCATTCATGGCAGCTGGTTACCTTTTTTGAAGGAGAAATATAAAAAACATTGTAGGGACATTCAAAGAAAATTACACATTTCTTTAAACCAGTGAGTGTATTTATAAAATTATGAAATACAAAGGACCTAAGATTAAGTATTTTTAAAAATATCTTAAAGTAGTAGGAATTACCTAAATATTGTCATGTAATGTCATGCATTTATATTTGGTTTTCTTCTTGTAGAAATTCTTCATTGAGCCAGGCAGTGGTTGGGTACACCTTTAGTCCCAGCACTTGGGAGGCAGAGGCAGGTGGATTTCTGATTTTGAAGCCAGTCTGGTCTACAGAGTGAGTTCCAGGACAGCCAGGGCTACACAGAGAAACCTTGTCTCAAAAAACAAAAAAGCAAAAATATAACAACAATGAAAAGGAACTCTTCACTGATAACAAGCCTCACTCAAAAAAAAATTTCAAAACTTATAGTCTACATTCCCCAGTTGGATGTAACTTTTCCATCCTGTAAGCCAGCATTCGTGGTATTTTTAATTAATTGTTCCAATTATCCCCCAAAAATTATTAGTTTAGGGAAAATTAACTACTGTGTTCTTTATTTTTTGAGACAGTGTCTTATCTACCTAGGGCTAACCTCTAACTTGTTGTAGCCTAGGCTGGCCTTGAACTTCTAAGCCTCTGGCCTCCACTTTCCTAGTGTTGAAATTACAGCCTCCACTATCACAGACTTTGTACAACGCCGGGTCAAATAAGGGCTTCTCAGGGCCAGGCAGCTACTCTACCAATTGAGCTGCACCCTTTTTTTGAGACAGGATCTCAAGTAACCTAGGCAGGCCTCACTCAACGCGTAGCTTGAGGCTTTCCTTGAACTTCTGATCTTCCAGACTCTAACTTCCAAAGACTTTTCTGCCACCACACACAGCTTCGTTATTGGAATAAAACTACATGTTTTTACCTCTTCCAGTCCCTGAATGGCAGGAATTGTATTATTCATTAATGTCCTAAAGTAACATCTGTGGGAAGGTTAAAATTCCAAAGATCTTTTGTGTCCGTGATTCAAAAATTAAAGGACTATGTTAATAATTGATCTGTTCCCCTTTATTCCATTCCTCAGTAACGGACACAAACAGTGCTCTGTAGGCACCAGAACAACTACACGGCAAGTTCCTCATGTCTGCTCATATTCTGATTTAACTGCTCCCTCCTAGCTCTGAAGTCATTGGTACTATGTGTCAGTCCAACGAGCCAATCCTGTGCTTCCGTGGTACTGTTTACAATGCCGTTCCTCTTGAAGATGAGAAATGAAAAGCTGCAGTCCTGTATGAAGGAAGAGTTATAAACCAAGGAGCCCTAGGGAAAATAAATGCTCTTACTAAGATTAAAGAAAGTCACCATGGCTCTTAAAAGCACAGAAATGTTTTCAATGCTGTTTCTAAACAATTTAATTAAGGTATTTTTCTTTAACCAGGACAAGTGTAGAGTCTGGATTGGTCTCTATATTTTGAATTGTATTGTAAAATGCTAATATTGACCAGAATAAGTTTTGAATTATAGCTAAAATGCATGCAATATACTTATACAATATACTGATTTCACATGCATTTTGGTAAAAAAAGAATGCTCTTTGAAAACACTGAGCCTATTTAAAATCTCAAGTATGAATTTTAAGATTAAAAAATTAGAAATTAGATTTTAAGATTAAAAAGAAATTAGAATTTTTTTACATTAGAAACATTAGAAATAGATCAATTGTCAGAATTATATATAAAATAGGTATACCAATAAAAATATTATTGCTAGAATTAGAAGCCATAATTAAGTACACAATGAGAATATGTTAATTACATATATTAATTATAATACCAATTAAAACACACACATAGGTATTTCTCACAGATTCTCTTAACTCTTCATAAAGAGAACTGGTGTTCTCTCATCTTAGAGATAATAAAACTGCAAAATAATATAAAATTTTCAGGAAAAAGATTATTATTATTATCATTATTATATTTTTGGTTTACTTTTTGAAACAGTCTCATTGTGTGGTCTGGTTGGCTTGGAACTTGCTTCCTACACCAGATTGGTCTATTTTATTTATTTAGAGATCTGCCTGCCTCTGCCTCCAAGTGCTGGGACTGAAGGAATGGACCACTATGCCTGTCATCAACCCATACATACACAGTACAGTAACAATTTTTAATAATATAGTGGCGAGGAAGTCATAATCCAAGAAACTAACAAATCTGACTAAAATGGATGACTTCTGAGTCTATAGTCACAGAAGAGCTAGGGAAAGAATGACAGTGAAACTCTTCCTTGAGACTTTTTTGAAGGAATAAGAATCATAGGTGTCATTAAACTGCATAGGTGTAATTACAACCAAGTTTCAAAATAAAATATGTAACAAGAAAAAAGTTGTAAAGCATAAAACCTCAATAAAAGATATGGCTATAACCTATGATCTAAAACAAATACAAATATCTTAAGAATATAAGGCAAATATTTAGATTCAAAGTCCCTAGAACAAAGGTTTGTTCTGGGGCTGTCCATCAGAAGCCAAGCCATAGTCTAACCTCACAGAAGTCTGGGGAGAAATCTAACACTTCAAGAATAAAGCGCAGACAGATGTCTGAAGATAACTTCCAAATTAATCTAAATATGCTGAGGACTAACCAGCTAAGACATAAAGAAATAAAAACAACAGAGCAAAGTGTTCAGGGAAGCAACCCCAAGTTCAATTCCAAGAATAGACAGGATTATGGGTGAAGCAGGCAAAAAATGTCTGGCAGCTTGTCATTCTCCCACTCACAGAACAAACCAACCAACCTTAATCAATGGAAAAAACAAAGAGACCATTCCAAAAATAGCCTTTGATTGCCTTTTATATAAAACATTACCCTGAACTACTGTCACAGCCTTACTGTTTACAATATAGCACACAAAGGACTGTCATACTAAGCACAGTTGAGAGCAGCTGACTAGAGCGCCTCTTTCTCATAAAAATCCTAGGTAACAGATTTTGCCCGGAACCCAAAGGAGCAAGCAGCTAATAATCATACACTCCCAGACATCATCTCCATTCAGAATTTTCTGATGAGTATTCAACTGATGTATGTATCACGAGACAAATCAAATAAATGCTTTGCAGTAAGATTTCACTGCTGTGGATACAGGAAAAACAAAACTAACAAACAAACAAACTAACTAACTATAAAAACAGTCCTAAGAGGTTTTTACCTACTAGAATGCAAAAGTAGTGTTTAAAGTCTTTTTTCCTAGAATGAAAAATACACGGCAGGGCCAAATCTTCTCTCTTAAGATTTCAGACTTAAAAATACCGGAAATTTGTTAAGTACAAATTTCAAATGTACGCTTTCTTGATAAATATATCTTCTTCTGCAATATTCAGATCATGTGCTCACAAACACAATGACGCAGAGAACCCAGATGAGAGAAAATTGAAACATACAACAGCTCTGAGTGCCTTAACTGTACTTGAGAGAAACCTCACATGCCTTGTGTCCTTAATTATGCTTGTGCCCGTCATGGTCTTCATTCATTCGCCTTAGTATACATCACTAATTATTACAATACCTTCATCTCTTTTTCATGTGCTTTGTTTCTGAAACATCTGTATTTGTGAGCAGTTTTACATAAAAAAAAAAAAAGGAAGTCATTTGTTTTAGCTAGCCACTCCTAACTTCTAGCTCTATTATTAAAGCGTAAGTTGTCTCTCAGCTACGTTCACTTTTATTAGGGAAAAAAAAAGGTTATCCTGAAATTCACATACAAAACGTTAGTGAGTAGTAAGGTCTACCAAAATAATTCCTTCCTGTACTTCCTGTTATGTGACACAGCAGAATCATATTAAAGAAAAGTGTGACTAAATACAAACTTTCTAAATTTTAAAGTGCATTTCACCAAAGGCAGTCTTAATCATTAGTAAGGTAGTATGTGCCTTACAAGGTAACTGCACGACTCCCTCCATTTTGTTCTTTTTAAGAGATAATGAAAAGCTTTAAATACAGACACAAAACATCTAACTTAAATAGAAGAGAACTGCACGACTAGTGACTGCCTAAGCATGCAGGCCTTTGATGGGACATCTTTCTCCACATCGCCTGCTATAATTAATCTTATCGGAAGCTGGAACCAAAGCACAGAACTGTTTAAAAGGCAATGAAAATCAGCTTAATGGCTGGCTAGGACGTCCTAATTTGCGAACTGACCTGAACACTACTAAGAATCATCATAGAAAACCCTGTCTCCTCATGACATTTACATAGTTCTGCTCATGAGAGTCTACATTTATAGGCCACCTATTCAATTACCTATTTACATATGACATCCGGACAGGAATGGACAAATGCTCTTAGATGCTTGGTAATCAATAGGAATAATTTTCAAGGTTTCAGTACTATATTGCAAAAAAGAATCTAAATTACATAATGTAAGCAGTTTTGTCGCTTTCAAATTACTATTTCAAATGGAATGGGAATTCTAAAATTATCTCATAATTTTTCTCTATAGGGTCTTTAGAACTGATAAGGTATCCAGACTCCTTTAAAATATATATATATATATATTTTTTTTGCCTAGAAACTTCAGATAACTGAATTACAATGTAAATGACATGATGTATTTTAAATAGTCTCATTTGGTGCAACCATTGATAAAAGATCAAAAAGCAAGAAGATAATGACACTACAACTTACAGATTTGTTTCTAGTTGGGGTTTTTTTCTCGGACAGTACTGAGAACTGAACCCAGGGCTTCAAAGAAGCTGGGCAAGTCCAACCCAACTTCTAAATCATTAAAACTTGTCATTTCTTTTAAAAGTTTCCCCTTTTAATTTTTGGAATAATTTCTATATAACAGCACAAAATATGTGTCCCTAGGCAAATTGCAACTGTATTACATTTTAAAATCATAGCTGTCTTACAGTCCTTTAATAAATGATTTTTTCTGCTGAAAAAATTTGCATTCATGCACTATATTAATAAAATCCCATTAAGTAGACAAGGGCCAAGATATTTTAACAAAGCTCGCCACTCTTTACAAATTTCATACAAAAGTCTCTTTTTGATTACAAATGAATTAAATCTTTACAGCCTTTTTGTGCTTCTAATCTGAACATGAGTGAAATTTACGAATTTACTAGAGCATCTGAAAGTCTGGCTTCGTATAAATGGGTAAAGAGAAAGTTGAAATATTTTAAACTACACTTGTTTTCTCATGAAAACCACAGACAAACTGAAATCAAGTGTCATGTGAAACACCCCAGTTTCCTTTCGGGCCACAGCAGGAGTTATGGTATTGTTTCTGCTCAACTCTTAAAGAGTCCACTAAACTTTCTACTTCCTCTGCTGTGCCAGGTCGGCTGCCTTCTACTGAGGGTCATTGGGAAGATAAGGGTCAGCGTCCTGCTACACTGACCGGGAAAGCGCCCACCACCACCTCGGCAGCTAGAAGGACTTGCTTTTTATATAGCAGGGCTGTCGTACTAGACTCCCCGTCCTGTAAACTGTCGCCCCTCAAAGCAGGCGATCCAATACTTAACCAGTGGCAGATAAACCCAGACACTGAATGATGACATTTTCATCCCTACCAGTTACTTTAAAGCATAATCAAAAATGCGTCTCGCCCTCTTGCTGCTAACAAAATGTGCGTGCCGGGTTGGAGGACTTTTACAGCCACGCCACATTCTGTACCAGTGTCAGCCCACGAGCCATTAGTTACTAGCATGATTGGACTTAAAAAAGAAAGCTCGCCTGAGGTCCCGAGGTTCCTCTTTTTTGTCCGAAAATGTAAAACCGGGTCTCCATGCTACTGAAGTTTTAAACGCGAGGCTTCTCTGCTCCCCTTTACCGAGATCACCCCCTGTGATCTTAAAAGCACGCCGTTGGGAATTTCGAGGTTCTGGCTATTAGGAGGAGATCATATTACACTGCGCCGCTTTGATTTCACACGCAAACCCCGGAGCGGGTAACTTTTTAAACGGCTGACAATTTGCCAGACGAGAAGACTTGAAAGGGAGACCGTCCCAACCCCAAACCGAGCCCCCGTCAGCTCCTTCCCGTGACCCGCAGGTGCTCACCCCGGTACTCACTCGAGGCCATGGCTCGGCTCCGCGCGCCGCTCGCCGCAGCTTCCAGGGTCCGGCCAGAGGCTGCAAGCCAGCCAGCCAGTCAGTGAGTCAGGCAGTCAGTGAGTCAGGCAGCCAGGCAGTCGGTCAGTCAGCTAGCCCGTCAATCAGCCAACTAGCCAGCCAGCCAGTGGAGGCCGAGCAGCCTCTGCAGCCGGGACCCTAGTCGTCGGACCACCCCCGGGCCTCCTCTTCTTTCCCGGCCCCTCTGGGTTTGCGGCTCACACCTTCCCACCCCCGAATCTTCGCGCTCCGGTCACTAGTGTCCTGGCGTCGCCCTGCCAGGATGCCGCGGCAGGGGCAGGGGGCGGGGCGGACCGCCCGGCGGAACGGGGGGGGATTTCCCGCTGCTTACGTCACTCGCGCCACCGCCTACCCGAGGCGGGGGGCGGAGCCTCGCGGCGGGCGCGCGGTCCCGCTCGGGCTGGTGCGCTCCCCTCCCTCCGGAGCCGGGGCGGCCTGCGCGCTCGCGCCGGGAGCTCCCGGAGGCGCGCTACGACGCGTCGCTCGGCGCGTGAGAAGCCGCCGGCCCCTGAGAAATCCCCCTCCTCCGGAGTCCTTGAGAGAGCCGCTTAGAGCCGAGGGGCGTGTCCGTGACGTCATGCTGGCCGAGCTGCCGGAGGCGGGCCGGGCGGTGCAGCGGGCGCGCTCCTTAGCTGCCGGAGGCCGGCCCGGGGTTTTCGACCGGTGGTTCCCCCTCTTCCCGATTTCGCACATGCAAATCTCCGCCCCCGCGCCGGAGCGCGCGGCTGTCCGGGTGCTCTGGAGGGGAAGTGCGGAAGCGCCTGCGCCCGCCTTGGGCTGTAAGGCGCGGATTTGCATACGGGGACCCCCGCAGCCCTATTTTCCCTCTATATCTACATTGCGTCTTTTACCTACCAAAGGTTTTGAGCTGCGCCGCGAGGCCGCTGCCCCATTCTGTATCAATGAACACGTCGTCCAGAGATTGACCGAGATACCCACTACCTGAGGCCTGGACCAAACTTTTAGTGCTTTGACAGGTCTGGCGGAATCGTGTTTGCCTTCTGTTGCTAATACGCACCTGTTCTCTTGGTCTATGATGTATTAGTATTTCATTATACACACGAGTATTCGAGTTGATTGAGGTTTGGAGAAGCTGAGTAGCTTGTCCGTACGTTAGGGTTCCCGTAAGGAAACGCATGGTTTAAGTTTAAGATTATTCTGCCCAGTTTAGCGCCTTCCCAGCACGGGGGAGGCTGAGGCAGGTGGATTGTCTCAACAACAAAAATAATTCAGGGTTATCTGGCTCTGCCTGTTGCGTTCTCCAGTCACTTACTGACTAAAACAAGTAGTGGAGGGGAAATAGAGAAGATTATCTTGTGTGGCCAACAAGATAGCTTAGGGGGTAATTGCGCTTGCCACCAAGCCTGCCAACCTGAGTTTGATCCATGGAAGGACAGACTCAACTACCAAAAGTTGTGCTCTTACCTCTACATGTGCCCAAACGCATGCGCTTGAAAGGACGCCAACGGGGGTGGGGGAAGTTGGATAATTAAAATCTATACTATCTTGTCATACAAAAATAAAATCATCCTGCTATAACAACTCCCTCAAAGAAAAGGAAATAATTAAAATCTGCTAATTTCCAAGTGTCTTTACAAAGAGTATAAACAGCAGTTGTCTTTTCGGTCAAGCACAGTCATAGACAAGCCACAAAGATTTAAAATTTTTGAAAAAGCAATTAGCAGGGTGAATTATGTTCATCACTCCGGAGGCCAAGACCACAGGATCATAACTTTGAAGCTAGTATGAGCCGCAAAGCACCGAACACACACACACACACACACACACACACACACACTCCCACGAAAGCATACACGCACGTGTGTGCATACTTCAGCCTTTAACACAACCATATCCATTTGACATAGTTTCTACTTATTGTCTTTATTCAAAGAAAAAGTAAATAGGAAGCTACATCTTGAAGCCAAGGAAGGTTTCAATTCTCACGGAGAATTTTAGACCTTGTGCTAGGAGAAGGTGTTGTTACTCTACACCTAAGGCTGCTTGTTTATTGGGTTTACAGAGACTAACATGTAGCATTTTTAGTACTGGGTGGCACGTCTGTAATCCCAGCATTTGGGAGGTGAAGATAGGAGTGGCGGGAGTGGGGAGGGGGTGGGGGATTAGGGTGAGGGTGGGGGTGAGGGGGCGCGGGGATTCAAGGTCATCCTCCACTGTGTAATGAGTTTACAAAGCCAGCCTGAGCTATGGGGGAGTCTGTCTCAAAATGCAAGCATACATAAATATTTACATTACTGTATTTCTATAAAGAAAACAAGGTAGTGGGGGTAGTAGAAATCGACTGGGCTTCCTAAGACAGACACTCTGTGGAAGCCATGTTTGAGCTGAGTCAGTGGTTGCTACTGGAAACTTTAGCCATGCAATTGAGTAGTTTGGAGATTTTACCCTGGTTTTAACCCTTGGTTAGTTACACTGTTAGCATGTGCTACCTAGGGGCGAGGGCGGGGCAGTTACAATGTTGCCATGATGGAAATTTTAGAACTGTGCTTTGGACTAGTGTTCATGCAGCAGATGTGGTGAAAGGAAGGTCAGATGTTTGATGGCAGGGTCAGTTATTAAAATTGAAACAGCTGAGGTTTATTTTGTTTGTTTGTTTGTAATGGGTGGCATAGCTGTTTCCAGTTATCCCAGGACTAGGCAGGCTGATGCCAGAGATTCTGAAGTTAAGGCTAGCCCAGGCTATATTGGGAGACCTTGTCTATGAAATAGAATGGAGGTCATTTGTGCCGTGAGAACTGTGCCGTAAGAAGGATGATTATAAAAGCAGAACTGAAGCAGGTCCAGGAGACACTGATGGGTGTGGTAGGTATAAACTTTTGGAAGAGTGTCGAAGAAAACAGAAATGGAGTCCTAGTTGGTGCAAGGTATGGATTTATAGTATGCTTGGGGATATCAGTAACAACCTCGGGCTTGATAAGTTAGTCAAAGTCTTCTGTGAGTTGACTGACTCCCTTCCAGGAGTGGCCCAGGCATCTTCCATACTGCATACTAATGCTGCGAGAACAGACTGACCTGCTCTGACGTGATGTGGAATATCACCTTTTAGGCTATGCCTGGTGAGCTCAGTTACTTTTTTATTACAGTCATAGAACAAAAGAATGACCAAGGGAATTTGTAAAAGAAAGCATTTAATTTGAGGGTTCATGGTTTCAGAGGGTTAGTCCTTGGCCATCATGGTGGGGAGCATGGAAACCAGAGCACTGGAGCAGTAGCTGGGAACTTACATCTTGAGACAACAACCATGAGGCAGAAAGCTGCCTGGGAATGGCTTTTCAAACACCAGCGCCTACCCCCAGTGACACACCTCCTAATCCTTCCCAAATAGTTCCACCTACTTTAGACCAAGTTAAACTATGGGAGCCTATGGGAGCGTCCTCATTCAAACCACCACACTAGCCTTGAGTTATTCCATTTTACAAAGCAACAGCCATGGCCAGAGTTATTCCATTTTGAGTATGAGTGCCAAGGAACAATGCGTCTACATCTTGTTTACACAAGCAAACAACCATTATCTGCCAGCACACTGTGAGACACAAACCGAGAGCTAAGTATATCAAATGGTAGTCAGAAGCACAGCACACAAGAACTGAGCAACATGTTATATGTAATCAATCCCCTGACCTGGGACTATAAAAGAAGGAGTACCCTAAGACCAAAACATGACAGGCATGCTAATTGTCCCCCAGCTACCTGTCATAGGATGATTGCTCTATCAAGCACTCCCTTTGCCTCTGCCTCAGTCTCTAGCGTAAGCAAAGAGTCTCCCACAGGTGACACTTAGCTCACATCAAACTGACCCTAGAAATGTCCCTGTCACTTGGACTGGCATTTGATGTGAACAGCTCCATGCCTGCAGTTTGTAAGACTGCATGCCCAATCCATGCAGACTCTTCCTGTTGCCTGCATCTGCTTTCTGCCTTTGACTTCAGGAAAGCCTCTGAATTTGGAAGCCTCTCTTACCTTTTCTTAGACTTCATTTAACCTGTTACATATGCTCATGTATACACACACACACATACATTTTGTGTGATCTGAGAGTTCATGCTAATAATTACAGTTAAAAGAACTGATTTCCAGCTGTCTGCTAGAGACTTGGAAAACTGTAGCCAATAAAACTGATGTAGGTTGTGAATTCATTTTTACTCAGTACATTCTGACATTATAGAAAGACACAAACATGTCTGTCCATGTTTCTACCATAAACGCCCATAACAAATATGTAACACGTTTAAGGCTGCTTACCAAAGGAGGAAAGGGGATCCCAAGTGAAAGATTTATGTGGGCCAGGTACAGGCTGCCTTCCTACTACTGCATACCAGGACGGTGCACACTGCCTTAGTTTCCAAAGAGATTAGGAAACAGAAATTGGTAAAGGAAAATGAGAGCCAGGCTTATTGGCTCATAGCTATAATCCTAGCACTTAAGAAACTGGAGCAGGATTGTTACAAGTTTCAGGCTGATCTGGGCTACAGAGTAAGACTGAAAATGCAGAAGGAGCAAACAAACAGAAATATCAGCAAGCACTTCAGTCTCTGGCCTGGCGGTTTGGTAAAGGACTCATCACCTTCATCATGCAGGGTAAAGGACTAGGCAGGGAAGGGGGTGGATGAAGCCAGGGTGGGGCATTAGTGTGCAGATGGTGCTAGAACAGGGTACCGCTGCTGTCCCAAGGAAGGAATGCAGGAGCTGCCTTTGCTAAAGAGAATTGCCTACTCACTTGTTTCTAAGAGGCTTTAAAGTGGTGGGTTTCAGCTTTCCCAATGCTGCCACACTTAATAAACACAGTTCCTCATGCTGTGGTGACCCCAGCCACAAATTATTTTCATTGCTACTTCATGACTGTGATATGCTAGTTATGAATCATTGTGTAAATATCTGATATGAAGGATATCTGATATGTGACCTCTGTAAAAGGGTTATTTGATCCTTCCCCTCCCCCCCAAAGAAGCTGCAATTCACATGTCGAGAACCACCTCTGTAAGCACAGGATGAAAGATGGCCTCTTGTTTTGGGTCTGTACCCTTTACTCTGGCTGACAGCACAGGAGTACGTCACTCTGGAGTTACAGACTTGCATTACAACCTCTGGCTTTTCTTGAGGGTTGGAATTCAGCTCCTCATGCTTGCTCAGCAAGCATTTTACTTACTGAGATGTCTCTCCAGCCTGGGAGCTGTGATTGACCCTCCTATCACCTGGCCTGCCTTACGGCATCCATTTACCATAATTCATCACTATTGTGATGAATCCTTTACCTTCTTCTGTTGCTAGGGATTAATTAAGGCTTGGAGAAATGTCCAGTCTTTTGACCTTGTTATGATACATTGTCACCTATAAAGTTCACACTTGGGAAAAGCATAGTTGAACTGAAAACAGAAAACTTGCAAAAAAAAATAATAAATCCACTCATGCTGTTTTAAGTGTGTATGATTTTGTGTTGGGTTGCCTCATAGCTATCCTAGGGCACATGTAGTCCATGGACTGCAGGTTAGACCTGCCTGGAAATATGCTAAGCATGCTAAGTCTGCCATTGAGCTATGCCAGCAGGCCTCGTCTTCATTTTGATGGCTATTGTCATTGGGAAGTCTTTGTTAGGTCTCTTCTAAACTACTGGAATGTTCTAAGTGTTTTTTTCTTCTGTCCCTTTAAAAAGTCTATTCAAACCTATTGCTGCCTGAGTTACCTGTGTGGATGCACATCAAGCCACACCATATTTGTGATTTAAAACCATCTTTGGGTCCAAAGACATGGCTTCGAACCTCTTTCATAATATGGCCACTTCCAGGAGGTCATGCCTCTTTTCTTGCAATCTATATCTTATATTTTAGACATTCTTCTCCCTCTGCCCAGAATGCTCCTTCCTAGAGATGTGCCATGTCTATGGACTGGAAATGTCAATATTGTAAATAATCACGCCGTCCTAGCTGTGACCCCTGCACATGCTCATTTGTTTTCAGGGGTCTACAGTACAGTTCTGAGCCTATGGAGGTCTATCCTGGAGTTTATTCTGAAACTTGATTATAATTCCATCTCTTCAGTTTGATGCCAGCTATGTCTTTGTTCTTTCTTCAAAAATCTCATGGAAAAATTTTATGTTTTTATTCTTTTAATATTTTATTTGGGGTCAAGGACCCAGAAGACATCCATTTGCTAGTTAGCTTTGTTAGTTTCTTGAATTATGACTTCTTTGCTGCTGTGTTATTAAAAATTATAGTGTGTGTGTGTGTGTGTGTGTGCAGGCATGGTGATGCATGCCTTTAGTCCCAGCACTTGGTAGGCAGAGGCTGGCAGATCTATATAGTGTGAGTCTGAGCCAGCCTGGTCTACACAGTGACCAGCCATGGCTACATGGTGAGACCCTGTCAAAAGAATTATTTTCTATGTTTAAGGCATGTTCATTAGTATCAAAAATATTTCTTCTCCACCGTATCAGGTCAGTGCCCATTGTTTAATAAGTTATGCATCTGACATTATCCTTTACTTACTGAAATGAAATCATAATCTACCTTAAATATGTACTTTTAAAGAAGTCAAGTAATGCTCTCACAGGAAGAGGAAGGAAGAATAAAACAAAAGAAGTTAATAAAAAATAACATTGAGTCAGGCATGATATCTGACATCTGTAATTCCAACACCCAGGAAGCTGAGGCAGGAGGATTGCCATGAGTTTGAGCCTGGCATCAGCTACACAGTGATGCCCAGCCTTGATACAATTTCAGTTTGATGCCATAAAATCTCAACAGGGTCCAGCTTCTAAGAATATTTATACCTAGAGATATTATTTAGTGTTCTTACATTTTAAAACAATAAAAAAAAATGCAGTAGCCATATTGGCAGTAAAATTTTATCGCTGTCTCTTTATTATAAACAAAAGCAAAACTTCCAAGTTTTTACTTGCAAGTTTTAAACTTGCAGTGATACTACGGATGACTTTTTTACCACTATGGAATGCGTGTAGAATTTAAAACCCGGTTGGTAACTGTGGTAATGGAGGGTAAAGGAAAAGGATCAGCTCTCAGGGGTTGAGAGGACTTGGAGGTAGCTGGAGAGCATGAGGTTAATCGTTGCCTATCAGAGAGTCCAAATCTATCAAAGCCTGGAGTGGGAATGACTGGTTGTGCTTTCTACACTTCCTACACCTCGGCTAGATAGCATCTCCTTTTCCAGTTTATCAGCTGAGAGGTGAGGACAGCAGTGTCTGTTTGTGAGTAGAAGAGGTAGTTCATGCTCTAGCCCTGAGGCACCTCTTCCTGGCCCCTAGCTGTTTTCAGAGGCAGTTGCAAGACTTCTAGGTGAATAAGAAGTCAGGCAAAGTAAGAGTCTTTAATACAGACCGGAAGCTGTGGGAAAAGATCTGTCGATTGCCTTTGTCCTATAATAAAGGCCTGGGCTTGGCAGACACACAGAGCTGGCTTTGAATCTGTGTGAGACTGAAATCATTAACTGGGTCATTAAAGGTGTCACTTCGCCTTTGTTTGCTTCTCTGTAAACTGGGCTATAACACAATACCTGCTCCATAGGCTCACCATAAGACTGAACAAGGTCCCTAACATAACACACTTGGCATGAGGAATGGGCTGAATAACTGCCAGCAAGTCCACCAACCCATTTTTCGTAGTTTTCGAAGCCAGAGATGGTGGTGCTTGAGAGGTTAAGGCAGGACTGCCTTAAGGTGAAATCTGATTGGGCTCCACAGTGAGTTGGAGGCCAGCCTGGGCTACATAGTGAGACCCAGTCAGAATCCCTCTTCTCACCAGAATTTCTACTTGTAATGCCATGCTGCATTCTGTCTCTCACCTTTCCTTTTTTCCTTTAATTTTATTTAACAGGGGATCATCTGAATATAGTTCCTCACTGTAACAGCTACGTAATTGAGTCTCCCATATCTGCAGAGGTCATGGGGTCAATAGCTCTGGAGTACAATGACTAGGCCTCACATTGGGAAAGCAGACTTCACCATCATGGTCTCTGCACTGCCAAGTAAGCATCCCATGTTTCTTCAGCAGAGATATGTTTCATCTGCTTTCAGCCAGAGACTTGTAGCAAGCAGTTCCGTCTTTTTTTTTTTTTTTTAACCATGGTTTTCCATTTATTTCAATGGCTCAGCAAATATATACACACACACATTTGTACATGTACATATGTGTCATATATACATTTTAGAGATTAAGACACAGAGAAAACATAGAACATTCAAGTTGGGAATCTAGCTAAAGACTGTGGGAAAGTTCATTGTACCAGCTGGCCACTTTTCTGTAGCTTTGGGGTTTGAAACACAAGGACACAGATTTCAATGATCACATGAAGCTAACTTACACCGTTTACAAGTAAAAACTCTGACAATAAAGTAGTAATTCAGGATGATGGGATTCTGGGAAGGATAAGCTTATGAGGGAGAACTTCATAGGAGTTTCTGATACTGCAAATCAGAATGTGATTTTTGTGTGAATGTTGAATTTTCCTTTCTAGATAGTAACCATACAGTTTACACATGTATACATTTTTTTCTATGTATACATTTCCAACCTAGCAAAGGGTTAAAAACAATGGATGAAGTATATAAAAACATTTTTGAAGGAAAATCATTACACATGATTGTGTGTGTGTGTGTAAAAAGAAACTGTTTTGCTTTGTCCAGTGTAAGGGGGCTTTTGCTAAAGAAGTCACATGCCCGAGGTCAGGCTACGGAAATGTACTCTGAGCTAGTCATCTTAGTTTTCCATGAGATATTTCCAGTACAATCACAAATTCTCAACACTGAATTACTTTGACATTAGGTAATATGTTTTTTCTAAACAATTTCTATAGGTTTTATACAACATGCCATGGTGTGCCCACACATATTCTGTATATGCAGCTTAAGTGTTATTGTGAAAACCTGAAAGATTCTGTTACTCAAATAGCTGATGCTGTTCATGAGCCAGTTCCTATTGGAACAGCCTTTTTCTGACTCCCTCTGCAGCTGACGCGGTGCTGTCAGGCCTGAGTGTCCCCATCCTTGCCATCCGAGCCAGACAGCATCTAAGTCCTCATCGCTGTCTTCCTTCCGTTTGCAGCTTCTTCTACGGTTAGGACCTGGGCGGGAACTTCTTTACCTTTTCCTGTAACTTAAAGGCTGCACCGACTTATGGTGCTTATGATTTGGTGATGAGCTCCCAGAAAGGTAGCGTGACTCGGTCCCAGCCTGAGAAGCACCAGAACACATTCAAAAATGACAAGTTTGTTAAGAGTGTCAGACCAAGAAAATTAACGTTAATTAAGAGAATTAACTCCAATTCATGATGGAGTACGTCAACGCTGCGGAGAAGTTCTTGAATGGCGTGTAAAACCCAGCAAATACAAACCACGGCCAAAGCCTAAGAAATGTGGTAAGTGTTTACCAAAGACAGTAAAGGACTCTTACCACGTGATGTGTAGACCAGGTGCCTGTGGACTTGGAGTTTGTGCAAAATATGGAAAGAAAGAAGAGATCGTTATTCCATTTAATAAAGCAGGTCTGTCTTATGCTAAGCTGTAGATCCCACTACAGCTGTAGAACTATATTGTAGCTCCATCTCCTTTGATGGGGCAGGCTTCTAGAGATGGCTGAGAAACGACACAGAAGGAGCCCACGTGATCATGTAGAACAAAGTAAAAAAAAAAAAAAAAAGGTAGAGATTTTTTTAAACTCCCTTGTATTGAACTACTATGTTTGGTAAAGTAGCTAATATTGACTAATATGGTATTAGATTAGGAATAAAGGAAAGCAGGAAAGAAACCCACTAACAATGGAGTATTTTGTTTGTTTCATGGGGGGGTGCTCTTTTTTTGAGTAAATGTTTATTACATTTTTTATTATGTATATGTATGCAAAGAGGTTTACAAACCATTTATTAATAGCAAATGACAGAGAAACTTATTTTAAAATAATTCTTGGGCTGGTGAGATAACTCAGCGGTTAAGAGCACTGACTGCTCTTCCAGAGGTCCTGAGTTCAATTCCCAGCAACCACACCGTGGCTCACAACCATCTGTAATGGGATGTGGTGCCCTCTACTGGCCTGCAGGCATATATGCAGGCAGAACACTGTACACATAAGAAATAATAAATCTTTTTTTTTAAAAAAATAATTCTTAACTGCTGTGTTGGCCCAAGCCTGTAATCTCTCTTGGTAGGTAGAGGCAGGAGGATCAGAAATTGAAGGTCATCCTTATCTAAGGAGCTTGGTGGACAGTATGTGCTATATAAAACTCTGTTTCTTATCCAAGTAGTCTGGCT
This sequence comes from Rhynchomys soricoides, assembly GCA_019843965.1. Classification (NCBI taxonomy): domain Eukaryota; kingdom Metazoa; phylum Chordata; class Mammalia; order Rodentia; family Muridae; genus Rhynchomys; species Rhynchomys soricoides. The sequence continues at coordinate 6,263,356 of JADRCH010000073.1, read as the reverse complement.
CACAGGTACAATCTCAGCGCTTGAAAAGCTGAGACAGGAGTACCACAAATTGGAGACCACAGTGAGCTGCATGGTGAATTCCCTACCATCTCGCTATGGTGTTAAAGTGTCGATAGCACAGAATATAGACTGTTTCCAGTGCTTTTCAACCTTCATGAGCACTGCTCCTTTAAAACTGAAAATACTGCTTTATAAATATGCAATGCAAAATTCTAGAAGCATGTGTGGGGGGGTCCATTTTAGAAACTGTTGGAAGTTCTGATCATAAACAGGATCAACATTACTTTAATGACTTTTTAGATGAAACTTAAGTTAGCAACTCAAATAAAAAAAAAAAAAAGACAGGGGGCTGGAGAGATGGCTCAGTGGTTAAGAACACTTGATTGCTCTTCCAGTGGTCCTGAGTTCAGTTCCCAGCAACCACAGGGTGGCTCACAACCATCTATAATGATGGGGTCAGAAGAGGTTCTGGTGAGTCTGAAGACTGTGTACTTGCATACTTAAAATAAATAAATCTTTGAGAGAGAGAGAGAGAGAGAGAGAGAGAGAGAGAGAAGAAGAAGAAGAAGAAGAAGAAGAAGAAGAAGAAGAAGAAGAAGAAGAAGAAGAAGAAGAA
>JADRCH010000073.1:6243372-6254519 GCA_019843965.1 Rhynchomys soricoides | reverse complement strand
ACCATGAGCCTAAGACCATGAGCCCAAAGACCATGAGCCCATGGACCATGAGCCCATAGACCGTGAGCCCATAGAAAGCCTTCATCCTTTTGTTCCTTCTTGTTAGGAGTTTGCTTAGCAACAAGAAAAGCAAATATTGTACAGCATAAGCCAAAATGGTCGCTCTTCCTAAATTCCTGACCCATTAAAGGCATACGATATCATATGATGGTTATTGTTGTTTTAAGCCAGAGCTTAAAACTTGGGGTGGTTTTTTTGTGCAGCAATAGAGAGGTGACTTAAATCCTACAGTTCTTTAGCAAGTAGGGAAAGAACCCAAGGGCTCACTAGAAGTCCTTATAACTAATTGCTATAATAAGCAAGGCAAACCGGTAGTTTCCAGTCAGAGGCCCTGTTTTGATAATGAAAGCAAATAATTAATTGATGGGGCCAAGTAGTTCTAAAAAAAAGGTCCTTGTTCTAGAAAAATGATAGTTAGAATGAATGTTTAAATACTATGCCATATTTCTCAAGGGGGAATTTTTATAGATAATTCTCTTTTTATTACTTTATCTTTCTATTTCATACCATTTAACAAACTGCATTAGATATTTTGGGTGATTCTTGACATGCCATAACTAAGCAAGTCAAAAGCTACCAACTGGGAAGTTTAGGACCCCTATGAACTGGGTACAAGTTTAATAGTCTTAGAATAGTCAAGCATTTGATGGCTCTGAAAAGAAGCTGTCAGTGGGGCCATATCTGTGAGCTGAATTTCAAGATGAGGAAGATGGATGTCAAACAAGTCAAAGCATTATAAGGCTTAAACTCTGGGTATTGCTCTTGTTTTAAAGTATTGAAAGAAGATTAAAGAAAATTAAGTGGCTGGTGAGATATCCCAATGGTTAGAGGCACCTGATACCAAACCTGATGATCTGAGTTCTGTGCCTGGGGTGCAGATGGTGGAGGAAGAGAGCTGATATCCATGAGTCATCTATGCCTCCCGTTCACATGCATATACCCTACAAATAACATAACAGGAATAAAGAGAAGAGAATTAAGACCAACCAAAACATGCAGAAAAGTTGTTGGAACAAACCTGGCATGGTGGAAAGAAGCCCCACATGTCTGTCCCGGGCACTGCGGCTCTGGGTGGGACAGGAGAGATGCGGGAAGTGGCCGAGCATCTTCCCACACAGTCTGATGGGCAGGTGGGAGCTGTGGGAAGCCTTTGCGAGCCTTGCCTGTGGGTGGGGGAGGGGGCCATTCCCGGGGAATGAGCAGCAGACATCTCTGTGGGTTCTCTAGTCCGGGGCACTGCAGTTGCAGCAGGGTGCCGCAGACGGGCTAGCCAGAGCACAGCTGGAGTTCCCACTGGACTGGGTCTCTGCGGCTTTGGGCGCTGGGCTAGTTTCCTAGGCTTGGGTGAATGGGTACTGTCTAGGAGCACTGGGATTCCCTTGGCGAGAGATTAGGTGCAGCTCCTTAATCGGGGCCAGATCCCTTGTTTCCCACAGTGGGTCCAGATGAAGAGACAGTCCATAATTCTAAGACGTTTCTTTTCATCATGTGGAGAGTGGCATGAATGGAATTGTACCCCTGCCCCTCTGGGAGAGGCGAGGCAGTTATAGTAACTGGGAAGGAGCGTGGCTAAGCCTCTAGGTATCTCATTAACATGGGGATGGCTTGGGGCTGTGTGGCCATGTACCCGGTAGACCACACCTCTACCTGAGGAGGGGTGGTATGTGACTGTGACCAGAGCCAAAAGCCTCCCGGGAGCGCTGGCATAATGTTTCTGGTCCCTTGTGGATTCCGCTGGGTTGCGGAGTTTATGCCTGTGCTCAATCCGGTGCCAGACTGCCTGTCACAGATCACTGCCCCACAGAAAAGTGGCATGGAAAATGCTCACATGTTCATATGTTTGGGGTAGCAAATTAATTAAGACAAGAAGTAGATGAGTATTTGCCTCAGGCTTGAGACTATGGGGATTGACTATGGTGAATGTCATGAGTGAGGCTTTCCTTTATGGGGTGCTGAGAATACTCTAAAATTGATAGTGACAAAGGTTGCAAAGCTAATGAACAGATTGAGCATCCCAACCCCCAAAGTCTAAAATCCAAGGGAGTCCAATTAGTCTTTAGAAAGCTGATAGGACTATTTCCTTCATATGTGACAGAACCGTCACTGTCACAAAGCAGAGTTGCAATAGAGTTCTACAGAAGATCCTGGCCATAGTCATGGCAACAAAATTAGCAGAATACTATTGCTGACAGCTGGTCTCTGGCAATGGTAATGTGTGTGTTAATATTTCCCCTTCTGGAGAGACAGTTGTAAGATACTTTCATGAGATTCTAGTCACTATCTCCTGTCTTATCTGCACATGATTTTTAGTAGGTAGTAAGGATGATTTGAGCACACGGGCAGTAGATGTATGTGGGAGCAGGACCTAGGATTGGGGTGAGAGGTGGTAGAATCACAGGATGAATCCCAGGAATCAGACTCCAGAGACCAGCATCAGGGTGCACATCTGACTTATTGAGCAGCACATAGCTTATATACAGTGTTTGAGCCAATCCCAAGCCCCTATATCTTTGGCCAATCATATTTTGCCACACTGTCACTGTGCCCCAATGAGAGCCCTGCCTGATGAGGTAACTCAGAATGAAGGGGGAAAGTGGGGGATGGGACACGGGGACAGACAGATGGGGGATAACAGTCACCTGTTAGGACTCCATGAAGATGGGGTAAAGCAGCTAGAGGAAGCAGCCACTGTCCTGGCTTCAGCTCCTTTTTGCTGTCTCACCAGTGTTCTGGGAGCCATCTTAGATCTAATGCTGTAAGGCAGATCAGGACTCTTCCAGGAGTTGCACGCATCTGTAGCACCTTGTTCTCCATCCTACTTTTTCCTTCACAAGGTTGACAGATGTCTGACTGGGCAGGGGTGGGATTCTTCTATGTGTAACTGCTCATGAGTCAACCACCATGTTGGTGTTGGGACTTCCCAGTTGAGCCTTTGAATCTCCTATGATCATGTCAATATTTCCAATTAATATATTGACTAACAAGCTAGATTTGGATGAAAACATCCTTATTCGTCTGTCAATGTTCTCTGTCTGGTATTGTTGGGTTACTAGAGCCTTGGCAGAGCCCCTAATAAAGTTCAGTCACTTGTTTTCAGTAGACCAGATAAGTAAACAAATAGTGAAAAACTGTATATGTACACACACACACACACACACACACACACAGCTCAGCCACTTGTCTTCAGTAGACCAGTGACCATGTTGAAAAAAAAGAACAGAGAAAATCAATGACCAGTCCCTCCTCGAAATAGTCCATGTCTGGGGTCCTAATGTGAGGTTTGAGGTATTCACAACAAAGCCATCCTAGAAAAGATATAGTCCTGCCCTTCATCATTGGGCTGTAGCCTCTCCTGTTGGGGGGCTGACATGTCAGAATTGCATGAAATCTATTTCTAGAACAGAAGCTTTCCATCTGCCTGGCCCCAACCTTCAGTCTTTTCTTTCTCCAAGCTTGAGACTCTTATTGAAATTCCAAGTTATTAGGATCCATTTCAATAGTCTGATGGCCAAAGGGAGGAGCATGCCTGTCTCTTTAGAATACCATCATTCCTGCCAATATGGTTACAGGGTGAAAAGTCACACAGTAGCCGATATGTTGCCACAAGTGAGAAATCTGTTCCCGAGTTAACGTGATGGATCAAAGTCAAAATACTGGCCCCGTGAAAGTATTGGATAAAATGGCCTTCAGCTGTGTATTACAAAGGCTGTGATGAGACAAATGTGAATTTTGTGTTTAGAGCTGGGTCCCATCCCATTTTATATCCCATCATATCACTTGATAATGATATCTCATTATCAAATCCAGAATCTCTCAAATCCCAAACACTTCTGACCCCACCCAGATTAGATGAGAGAAAAGATACTCAATGGTCTTAAAAACCACTGAAGTAGGCTGGACATGTTGGTGCCTATCTATAATCTCTGCACTTGAAAAATGTGCCAGGAGAGCTAGGAGCTCGAAGTCATCCTTGACTACGTAATGAAGTCAGCTTGGGTTTATAACACCATGTTTAAAGATGCCAAATAACAAAAATATTTCACTGTGAAATTTCATCGGGCCAATTGTATGGCATATGGATACTGTAACATTACCCTGTCGTGAAGTTCTAGCCAGAGAAAACAGATTATAGACAGAGGCAACATGTTTCTTCTTTTGACTAAAAGATTAAGATGTTTTTGTACCTTGCAAAATTAGTGTGCTGAACAGGAATTCGGGAGTGGGAACCAAAAGCTGATCTCCAAAGAGAAGACACAAAAGATGGAATCTGAATGGGTGGAAGTTGTAGATCCCACAAATCCCAGTTCTCTCTTTCAAAATGTGGGATCTAGAATACTTCATTTTCCTCAGCTGGGATTGACCATCAGACTACCTGTCGGGGTGGAGAGAAGGCTCAGAGGTTAAGAGCATGTACTGTTCTTGGGTCCCAGTTTGGTTCCCAGTATTGGGCAGCTCATCAGCACTTGTCACTCCAGTTTCAGGGGATCTGATGCCCTCTTCTGCCCTCCAAGGCACTCATGTGTACTTCTCCACACACAGATACCTATATACTCATAATTTTAAAAATTAGAAAAAACAAAAAAGAAAAAAATAAACCTGCCTCTCCAAACAGATAAAGGAGACAACCTTTAATATGTCTCACATTTAGATATTTGTCTTTTAGCCTTTGTCTCATGGCTTTCTATAATTTGTAAGATTATAATTTGTAAATTATATATATAATAAATATATATTTTAAATATATATAACATATATATTTGTAAAGATATATATTTGTAAATTATAATTTGTCATAGGCATAACAGAGAGGACATTAGACCCACACACATAAATTTAGCAAAACTGTCAACAATTTTTCTCTTCTGTATGTTGCCAGTTTCTTGGGTTGGAGTTGAATTTATTATTTCATGATTGTGAAGAATGACTGACTAGTAAGACAGTAGAAGACAGGCAAGCAAACAAGCTTATTAAGAATTAAATGTTAAATAGTGGCTTGGAGTCCATAAGCTTATATTCTGGGAATAAGCCAGTTTGTTCCTACCTACATGTAAATTAGGCATCAAGATGTCATGAATCTGGCTAGTTAATTTGAACAAATGTGGGGATTCTTATTGATTGCTAACTCAAGTGGAAGGGCACAGGGTCATGAAAGCCAACTGCTAGTGAGGACGGGAGGATGCGTGAAAGGATTTTGAGGCGAAAGAGCATCTTGGTGGTAGGGCCAAGGAATACCACAACAATCACACCATGCAACAGGCCTCACACAAGAGACTAACTGGGAGAGCAGATATGGGGATAGAGCATGTGCGTGAGAAAATATGTGACCACAGAGGTGGTGGAAGTGTGTTGCTTGGCCTTTAGTGATGATGGGGTTGTTGGCACTGAGTCATTGAAGGTGAGGAGCATCCTAGCTCCTGAGTGTGGGCGGTTCTTAGCTGTCAAACATTCCTCCCTTTGGTTTATTATAAGAGGTAAAGAAATAGGAAGGCTGTCTGGTGAGGAAGGAGTGAGGGTGCTGTGCTCTTTAGGGTTCTTCCTGCTGTCTGGGGGGCATCAACATCTTTGGGGACCCAAGAAAGCTGGAATTCTGGCTAAGTCCAGGAAGAGCAGGCTGTTTTATTGTCCAGGATCTGTAGGACCATCTGGGGCTAGGCCCACACTGGAGCAGCTTGTAGACTTCAATCAATTGGAAATCCACTGGAATAGTTATATATTAAGGACAAGGTAAAGTTTGGAAGTTTAGGGGAAACTTTTATCTTGAGCTCATAGTTTTGGTAGTTGAGAGAGGAGAATCTCAAGACCAAGTAAGAGAGAGAGAGAGAGAGGAGAGAGAGAGAGATCTCACCCTCAGGAATAGATAGGTGAAGAAACATAGGAATACTTATCTGGAGTCTGTTTGACCTGTGAGGGATGAATTCAAGTTGACTCCCTGAAACTTACATAAAATATTTGGTTTATAAAAAGAGTTAAAAGTTTTAGATATGTTAGCATCACCACTGTTGGTAATATGTACTGAAAGCCACATTGTAGAAAAGGTGATAGGCTTGTGCCTTTGAGTCATAGTAAAAGCTTGGGGACCCAGAAATGATTCTGAGTTAAAAGCATTAACCACCATGTGGTTACTATTTAAATTATCTATTTTTTAAGATCTATTTTAAACAAGAGTTGAATCTCAGTTACATATACAGTATTTCCAAACAAGAGCTAAATCACATATATAGTATGTTGTAGCAAATTAAAATTATCTATGCATAGATTTTTAACTGTCAACTTTTTGTTACAAGTTTAGGCTAAATTTTGTTACGGATTTTATAGTTTTTTTTAATAGTACCCAATCAATTTACAAATCTTGATATAGAGCTTATATTGTAGTCTTAAGAGATATTTTGGGGTACTGAGAAATTCTAGAGTCAAACAGTTTTTTATATTATTTGTGAGAATTTGGAAATCAAGTATGCCAATTTTTGGTGATTGATCTGTACTGAGGCCAAAGTGTTTGTAGTCCAAGGAGGGGGGAGTGTAAAAAAATGGAACTCTGCTGGAGGGAATTTTTATAAACTCCAAGGGAAGAAGGAGGGAAGAAGCTGCAGACCTGCAGGCAGGAGCCAAGAGGTAGGAGAATAGGGTTGCCCAGTCTGGGACAGGGTAAAGGAAGCTGGGAGATTGCACACTGTAGAGCAGGGGGAAAGGAAGACAGCAAGTGACTTTAGGAGAGATAGCCAAACATGTGTAGATGTGAGGTGAGTGCCCAGTGGGTACCCTGGGAGGCTGTAAAGGAACTAGGAGCTGGAGAGACATTTATTGCATAGACAAGGAGAGGAATGGTTAAGAGTACATGCAGAACCGGGCAGTGGTGGCGCACGCCTTTAATCCCAGCACTTGGGAGGCAGAGGCAGGTGAAAAACCACAAAAAAAAAGAGTACATGCAGAGGAGAAGTAGCTGAGAAGGCAGACTCTAGGATTTGGGGACAAATTCAATGGATGGCAGGATCTGGCAGAAACAAATTATTCATACATACCTTAGGAAAAGTTAAATCAGCAGCTTGGTTCAGATAGGCTGGGGTCCTTGGAAGGGAATCTATCTATCTATCGATCTATCGATCTATCTATCTATCTAGATGTAGATGTAGAAATAGATAGATAGATCGATAGATCGATAGATAGATAGACAGACAGATAGATGCCAATCCTGTGGTTTTGGCACCAGATGAATGAAAAAAGAAAAAAGGTGTGGTGGAGGAGAATGTTTATTGTAGATAAAAGAAGAGCAGAGCCAGAGCTAGAGACATCTGAGAGAGTCCAGAGTGAATGTGACCTTGAACTGAGCCATGTGAGGAGATGGGGAGGAGAGGGGGGAGGTCCAGGAGAGTAAAGGGTATCAGAAGCCGTCTAGGATAAGCTGAAGGCTAGCAGACAACTTTCCTGAGATGGCCCATCTTTCTTTGTGTGGACTGTGATGGATGAGCTCTGGAAGGCAAGGCCCCCAGAGACTTCTTCTCAGGATTGATTCTTGAAGCTGATATGCCTTACCAGTCAATATTAGATTAATATAACAATTCCTGGGCATTAGCTCACCCTATTGGACAGATTTTCTGCAGATCAATGAAGATGTGCTCTTTTGTAGCAATGCTACATAGACAAATAGATGATTTCTTAATTCTTAATAGTGATTCTGTAGAATTCCTAAAATTATACAGGTAATTTCAAGCCCTCTGTAATTTGAAAACTGCAATTAGGATTCTGGAATCTTTCATGTGTCATGAGCTATTTGCACTAAGACAGAAAGCAGGCATGAAACAGATTTACGATTAAGGAAATCATTTCTATAGGCTGTAAAACCATTCTCTGATAACTAATGGTCATAAAAGTTTATTGGATGTGAAAAGACAGAAGATAAAATATTGGCTGAGTTTATCTATACAAAACTTCAATAGTAATGAGACACCAGGCAGATGATTTGCTTCTTGACAGACTATGTTAACTTAGAAATAAGAATTATAGTTTTTAACTTTTAATGAACCCGTGGAGCTAGTGGAGGATAATGAATGCTTTGTTAGATAAATAGTCTTAATGGAAACACATGTAAATATCTCTATTGTTACTTCTTATTCAATTTATGATTTCAACTTATATTTGAATTTGTGAAGTTTTGAAAAAGATGCTTAGAATATCATGTAATCATGTATCCTAAAAAAGTATGAGAACTAGGAACTGTGACAGTAGAGAGCAGCAGAAGAGAAGGAAAACACAAAAGGAGCTACAGAGAGAGCAGAGAGAGCAGTCAGGCTTCTTCTTACCATGGGACAATTTTTCTCTTAACAGCAGGGCTTCTTACTGACAAGGACAGGGCTTTTTTTTTTTTTTCTTGTACACTTGGGTTTCTTTCATTTAGCATAGAAAGCTTGAAGCTTTTTCTTACTCTGAGCAATAAAGGATGGAGCTTATTTTTTATCCACAAAGAATGAGTTCTTTTCTGTGCTGGTGCTTGCTCTATGGAGCTTGCTTGTGAGGGCTTTTGCTTTATCCACCGTGTGTGTGTGTGTGTGTGTGTGTGTGTGTGTGTGTGTGTGTGTGTGTGTATGTGTGTGTGTGTGTAAGTATAGATGTATGCATGAATACTTGAAGAGTTGATAAGACAGATGTCTGGGCCTGGCCAAAGTATATGTGTGTCTATGCATATTTGCTTGTGTAAAAGTGCTTCTTTCTGAGATTTTCTCTAGCTGACAAGGAGTTCAAAACAAAACAAAACAAAACAAAACAAAAACCTCCCAGCCTGGGCCCAGGTCAGGAAGGACCTGTGGTGATGGGAAGGTGGGGCATAGGAGGGGGGACAAAGAACCACTATATTTAATCCCCCACTTTTTAACAATTGAATGTTAATGTCAGAGGCCTGCAGCTTCTGGCCTCAATATTAAGAGTCAAGACAAGTAAACATTATTTAATAATAAGCAGACTTTACTTTCATAATACCAGGTTTTGGCCTCTGCCAACACTCTTCCCCCTTCTCCCTGCAGAGCTCAGGCGGGCTCCCATCAAAAGGTTATTTGGGAGAAGGCTGGGTTATACAGGGAAAGGCATTCAGGGAAAGGCATCAGGAAACAGGAAGAAGACAGAGGAGGCTTAGAGGTGGGAAACTGTTGAGCCTTGGCTACAGGCAGAGGATGCTGCTGTCTGTAGGAGGGAGTTGAGAAACACACTAGCCAAGGATGAGTGTATATATGTCTGTCTCTCTGTCTCTCTCTGTCTCTCTGTCTCTGTCTCTCTCTGTCTCTCTGTCTCTGTCTCTGCCTCTCAGTCTCTCTCTGTCTCGTGGGGGGGGGGAGGGGGTGCACACTGCAGCTGGCCTACTCATTTTTCTTTCTCTCCCTCCCGATAGGTCTGGCTCCTCTCTCCCACTTTGCAACAAATGTACAGATCCATCAATAGTAATGTAAAGACAGGGCATTTACAGTATGTCAGAGGAGACCAGACAAAACAAGCCTTGGAGCTAAGAAAACAGAAATAGGGAATGGAGAATCTCTTTATTTTTTTGCATTGTAAAAGTCCCAAATAATATTCGGATCTAGGGTGTCACAGCCATTTGGGTTCGGATATTTGAAGTCCTTCAGGTTGGGTGCCAGGTAGAAAGTCTGGAAGTTTTCTAAAAGGCATCCCAAGGGGAAGCCAGAAGATATAGAAGACACCATTCCTACAGAGAAGGAAGAGAGGAAGTCCTAAATCTGTAGTTGTAGGTGCCCCCAGGATTCAGGGAGGACCAAGAGAAGACAAAAGCCTTTCAGTGGGTTGTCACCATATTCAACAGGGGCCAGGGACTAATAGCCTGAGGAGACTCAGTGCCTGATACCAGGGCTTTTGAGTGATGCTAAAAAATGAAAAACCAAGCTTAGGAATGAAGCCTCACCCAAGAGAAAGGGTGGGAGTGGGGTCAGTTGAAGAGGGTCCTCTGTGACCTTAAAGACTGTGGCTGAGGGTACTTCCCCCTCCAAAAGTACCAGAGAGTTCCCAATGCTCAATGGTTATTTCCTTGGACTCAAGAAAGTGTTTACACTGATGGACAGGAGTTACTTTAGCAGTTGCTGGTGATGAATGAAGGACAGAGCGGTCGGTGAAGGTCAATCTGCTGAGGGTTGAGTGGATGGGGTAGGGTCCTGGTGTGGCTCAGACCCTGGAAGGGAGCACAAACATCAGCAAGCCTGTCTGAGTCAATCCACTAATGAAGAATTTTGGCACAAAAGAATATCTTGGCAATTGGGGTCAAGGAATGTCATAACAATCACACCACACGACAGACCTCATGCAAGAAATGTACTGGGCTGCTTCTGAGCAGGGATGGAGACGGTGGCAGATGAGGTTGCGATAGTGGGCTTTATAAGGGGGGTGCAGCATGTACATAGGGAAATACTCATTCCTGGAAATGTGTCCCATTGGATCTTGGTGATGACAGGGCATTGATGCAGTCACTCAAGGCTGGGAGGCACCCGGTTCTGGAATGTGGGTGGTTTTTAGTTGTCTAACACCTTGGACATGAGACTATCTCTCAACATTGCTCCTCCAAATCCAACTCCACCCACCAAACTAAAGCAAATGTACACACACACACAAGATTGCCTATCTTTGGAATTTGAAACACCATATAGAAGAAGGGAAAAAAACATCACAACTGCCCCATTCTTAAGATGTAAACTACCGAGTGACGCTTAGCTATACATTAGACAAAAGGGAAGAGGGTGAAGATAGCAGGGCTTTATTGAGGCTCTTTAAGAGTAGGCTATGTCCTCCTATAGAGTATAGCTTTTAAATAGATTCATATTTATTATTTTGTTCTTTTAAGTCTTTATTTCGTTTTTATCTTCTCAGGGCCAGAGTAGTTACAACCTTGAGTTTTACCACAATTAGCACACCCTTGTTATCATTAAATCTAAAGGTTGCACCCTATAGAGACACCTTAAAATTCCATTTAAAGAGGGAAGTTGAGAAAACTAAGGAAATCAACCCTTTCCTGCTGCTGTCAGGTTACGCAGAAGCAGAGGCAGAGGCAGGGGCAGGGGCAGGGGCAGGGGCAGGGGCAGGGGCAGGGGCAGGGGCAG
>JADRCH010000073.1:6207912-6243362 GCA_019843965.1 Rhynchomys soricoides | reverse complement strand
GCAGAGGCAGAGGCAGAGGCAGAGGCAGAGGCAGAGGCAGAGGCAGAAGCTGGACATGTTTAAAATTTGGCATTCCCTGTAATTGACTGCCAAGACAGAAAACATTGCTACTGGAGGAGAAGAGGTGGGTATTAATACTGCTTCATGAGAGGTACCGAGTACCACCCCCATTAAACCCCTCAGGGAGAGCTCCGCTGCTGGTGCAGTAATAGCGGTTAACACTGCTTCAAAGAGACTTGAAGACTGCCTGCATCCCTGATGGCCTGAGTTGCCAAAGCTTTATGTCACAGAGCCCTGCACTTAGTAGGTCTTCAGTCCGTAGCACAAGTGGCTCCCTGATGGAAATGCCATCGGGCTGTAAAACAGTAACTGCAGCCAAAGACCTAATCTATCAAAGTCTATAAAGTTCTGGGAAAGTCTCAAAATGTACTAATCTTGCTTTTTAGCTTTTATAGTTCTGCTTCTGGCTTAGTTTCTTGTTAACTGAAGTATGTCAACACAGAGCATGGTTTTTGTGCTTAAAAGCCCATCCTGAGAAAGACTCAGTGCTGCACCAGGATCCTGAACACCCAGTGTAGCCGGCTAATACGCCACAACACTTAGACAAATGCCAGGCCTACTTTTGTGTTGCACCCAACTATGAAGAACCTGTGTCTGTCAAGTTTGTGGGGGTGCTTTGTACTGAGAGTCCATCAAATTCATTAAGGTTGTTGAAAAGAACCCCAAAGATTGGGCATAGCTCTGTAAAACTGACCGAGAGAGGAACCCCTGTAAAGTGGTTGGCTGTAGTTGAGTAGTGGATAAGGACTATGGCAGTCTGAGGCCAAGGGCGTCATCAAAGAGTTCTTCAAATGCAAGAAGTAAACAAATGTTAAAGTTAGGCTCATCTTCTGAAAGGAAGAGAGAAGTGACCATCTCTGATGGTTAACCCTGATGGCCAACTTGATTGGATCTGGTATCAACTAAGAGATATATGTCTGGGCCAGTCTAGTCTGTGAGGACATATCAGGAAAGGTTTGCTGAAGGGGGAAAGCCTCTTAAGGAGTGAGCAGCACCCTCTGCTCCCATGGCTGCTGCTGCTATTAGAACCCTGGCTTCAGATGGTGGTGTCTGCAGCAGCAGGTGTGGAGGTGCTGCTTCTCCCTTGTGGATCTCTATTCAGGCAAAACTAGAATTCTTAATTTTAACACAGAAAGTAATTTCAGGACAAGCCAGTGTGAAGCTGAGTTGGACTCTATTAGAAGGTATTTGCACCATAGGTGTTAAATGCAGGAGTTCATGGAGAGAAGCTTGGGGCTTAGGGAGACAGTTTAGTTGGTGAAGTACTTGCTGTGCAAACATGGGGATGCAAGCTTGACCCCGCCCCCAGAGCCACACACAAAAGCCAAGCATGGTGGTGTGCATTTGTAATCTCAGTGCTGGGGAGATGGAGACAGGTGAGCCTTTGGCTTACAGGTCAGCCACCCTGGCCTACTTGGTGAGCTCCAGGTCAATGAAAGACCCTGTGAAATCATACCTGAGGTTGGCTTCTGACCTTGGCAGACATGTGTCCACACTCATGTGAGGGTTTAAGTTCAGCCATACACATACGTGCACGCACATGTACATGCACACACACAAACTTGGACCTTGGTCTCTATGATCCAGGAAATTTGGTTTTCACTGACCAAGGTTCCAGAATGGGATAGGACATGGTAATCCCAATTCTCCCAAACAAAAGGGGATTCCCAAATCATTCAAATTCCACTTTGTTTATTAATCACCTCTCAAGCATATCCTTTATAATGGGAATGAATTTGATCCCAAATCTTATGGAAGAAGAAATTAACTTGGCCACAAGCAATGTAGCCAAACAATTTCAATTAGATGTCAGGGAAAATGACTAATAGCTGACAACTCTTGATCAGGGGCCCAGTAAAGACCCCACTGACTTCTGAGAGCCCCTGAAGGAATCCACAAAAATTAACTTTACTTTCTTCTCTGAAGGTAAATGCCTTTTCAGTGACAGATCCTTAATATTCTCCAGATTTCATAAGGAAATGACAAAAACTATCATTGGGACTCAAGGCGCCAGTGATAGCTTACTAAATATTGCAAATTCTGCTTTCCATCACTGAGTCTTAAAGTAGGGTCACAGAGAAGAAAATGCCAAAACCAGTAGAAAGAACAGAGGACACCCAGAATTCCTTGCAGCCTTACAGGGTGGCTTGAGATCTCCCACCAGCTCTTCTGAATTTGTTGTTTTGTTTTGTTCAAGAATGTAGTCCTACATGGAAAGAGGATGATGGCAGAAATGAGGCAGGTGTCACATTGCATATGCAGTCAGGAAATGGAAGATGAATGTTGGTACTCAGCTTGCTTTCTCTGCCCCCTCCCTTTGTTCTGTTCAGGACCCCAGATCACAGGATGATGTTGCCCATGTTCAGGTGAGTCTTTCCTCCTCAGTTAAACCTCTGAAGAAATGACCTCACAGACATGCCCAGATGTTTATCTCTTAGTGACTCCATACCTAGTCAAGTTGACAGTGAGGCCTATCACAGATCTGAATGGCGAATGGGTTTGAGAGGAGGTGAGGCTTCATGTCTAAAGGTTGTTATGGTGGTTACTATTGAGTGTCAACCTCACAGGACAGAGAATCAATGAGACAAACCGCTGGGCACAGCTGTGGGATTATCTGGATAAGGTTAATTGGATGTGGGAAGTGAGATAAGTCCAGTCATTTTGTCACTTTTCCTTCCTGTGGATGTGCTGTGGCCAGCTGCCTCAGGCTCCTGCCACATATCATCCCCACCATGATGGACTGAGAACAAAGATAAACAGTCCCCTCCTTAAGCTGCTATTGTCGGTTCTTCTGCCATATTAATGAGGCAAGTAATACACAGTCATGACTGTTTTGTCAAGAATTGATGGTATGCGTGATGATGAAGATAAGCAAATGGATTCCTGATAATGATGAAGACAATCAAATGGGTTCCTGATGTCCACCAATAAGTTAGAACATATTTGGAATTCTTTCCTAGAAGGGTGAAGGAAGTAAGATGAAGAGCAATTTTCAGGTTTTGGCCATGCGACCTGTGACTAGTGGCAGGGTGAAATGAAACAGGGGATGCTGGAAATGACCTAGGTTTGGGACAGGAAGAAGGAAATTATGGGTTTGATTTGCACATGTTCAATTTGAAAAGCTTTGAACTGGCAAGATGATTGTCCAAAATCAGCAGTCTAAATTTGAAGAGAGTCACTGGGACTTGAGGGGACCAATAAGTAATGACCCTTGCCTTCTGAATTTCAAGCCACCTGAAAAATAGATACTAATCTTGGGGATTGGGCTCTCAATTCTGTCAATAGAATATCGGATTGTAAACCATCACTTTGATCTGTAGGCCAGGTTGGGTTTTTTATTATCTGTCTTTGAACTTCTCTTGTTGGTCCAAACTTTAAACCTTCCTCTTTATGGTAAAAAAGAACCTGGCACAGTTCGAGTGCATTGCACAGGAGAGCACTCGATTAGTATCTGTGGCAGGACTGAGGTTCACAGAGGAAGGAGAGGCCAGGCTGCTGTGAGTCACTCCTGGAGGGAAGAGGGAGCCCTCAACAGGAAGTCAACAGTGTACTCACAGTTCAGGAATCATAGAGAATTTACAAAGGGATGCTTTGCAAAGGTGTGGACAATATTAAAGCTACCAACAAGGGAGGGAGATGCATCCAGGAATCAGATACTGGGAAGTTCTAGGAGGGAGGGACAAGAGGTGGGAGCTCTTACCAGAACTGCAGTCAAGGCAGAGGTGTTGCCTACCAGGAAGGAAAAACGAAGCCTGTGCCAAAACTGGTCCTCCCTGGGCAGAGTGATGGCAAGTGGTGAATCGTGTGAGGGCAGATAAACACCTAGCCTGTTTGCTCTTCCCATCTTCAAAATCCCTGAAGTGTCCAGCACACCAGAAGCCAGAGGAGTCTACTGACCAGGAAGTATATCTGGAACTGTCAGCTACCCAATACAGAAAGGGAAGGGAGGGATGGAGAACAGCCCTCAGAACAGAGTCAGAACTCTGGACAGTCTTCAGGTGAGGGCTGAGGCCAGTCTGCTCTCTCTTACTTTATGAGTTCACCTCCACCCCTCTACATAGCAGTTTTCTCTTCTTTTGAGCTCCGTTTAGTCACTGATGGGTTTTTAGTCTTTGCTCCAAAAAGGCTTTGAAACAGGAGTAGAATGAGTCTACAACTAAATCACTAATCTCCCTGAACCTCGAGATGGCAACTTTACCATCCTCATTCTAGTTTCTTATGTCTTCAGCTATATTGTCCAGCTCTATCTCCAGAAGTTACACAAGGAGATCAGCTGACCATGTAAATATCCTACAAAGTGCAACGAAATTGTAATACTCCCAATGACCACCTCTGTATTTACTGTTATTAAGATTTGGATTTGTTTTCGTTCACATTATAATGTTTCTGAAACTGGGGAACAAGTTAGTCTTCTCAGAGGATAAGCTGATGGTATTGGCATTGCTTGTATATGTGCATCCAAGTTTGCAGACTGGATCCCAGCAGCATTGAAGAAAATCTTCAGACAGAAGAGGGGTGACACCCTGATGCCTTTAGTGATACAAGTGTTGGCACAATCTGAGATGAGCAGTTTGTTCTGAGTTAAGTTCAATCATGGAGACAAGAGTAGAGATATGATTGCAAGGGTCGGGGCCATAGAGGGAGAGTGGCTGCTAATGGATACAGCATTTCTTTTGGAGGTCGATGGAACTGTTCTGGAACAGTCATGTTGAACAACTTTGTGAATATGCTAAAAACTATGAGATTGTTATGGTATGTGAATTAGACCTCTTTTTTACATTTATTTACCCATTGATTCATTCATTGATTCATTCGTGTGTGTGTGTGTGTGTGTGTGTGTGTGTGGTGTGTGTGTGTGTGTGTATGTGTGTGTTTGTGTGTGTGTGTGTGTGTGTGTGTGTGTGTGCAGGCATGTTAAGGAAGTTAGGGGACAACTTGGGAGAAGTTGGTTCTCTTCTTCCACTATGTGGGTCCCAGAGATCAAACTCAGGTCATTCATTTAGGTTTGGTGGCAAGCACCTTTATCTACTGTGTCATCTTCCTGATTCTTAGTTTTTTGTTTGTTTGGTTTTTGTTTTTTGTTTTTTAAGTCAAGGTACCACTATGTAGACCAGGCTGGCCTCAAACTCAGAAGTCTGTCTGAAAGCTAAGTGGTAGGTACACAGAAACTCTTACACTTCAAAAACTTTTTAGAAATTTATTCTTCAGCAATTTTGTACATGTCTAGAATACATTCGGCTCATACTTACTCAGCTCCACTTACTCTATATCTCACCCCAACCCAACAAGTCTCTTCACCACTTTTGTGTCTTTTTGTTTGTGACTTATCCAGGGCTGCCCATGTAGGCATGGATGTAGATCAACGAACTGGGTCACAGGAAGCTTACCAGTGTTTACATTACTTAAGACAGTGACTCTTCCCCAGCATCCATCAATAGTCAGTAGTTTTTCAGTGGTGGTAGGGCCACACATGCCCCCCCCCCCATCTGTGATCCAATGTTGCCCAGCTTGGCTTTGTAGGCAACTGAAGCTGCTGTGAGTTCATGAGTGTAACGACCATGTTTTCTACCCATTGTCCAGCTCTTATGTTCTTTGCATTCCTTCTTCATTGATGTTCTCTGAGCCTTGAAGGGAGTGAAATGGGCATCCCATTTAGGGATGATCACTCAATAGTCACTTATCTGACATCCCATTTAAGGATGATCCCTAGGTAGCCACTTATTCTCAGCACTTTGACCAGCCATGAGTTTCTTGCATTAACTGCCTTTGGGGAAAAAAGAGACATTTGACAACATGATAATTTAGGAAAACAAAAATATTAGGTTTAGCTCTAGGGCCTCTGGCTTCTTCAGCCATGGGGCTTTGAGTGTATCCATAGTACCAGATATAAACTCCCTCCTATGGAGTGTTGCTTGTCAAGGTGGTATTGAGCATGCAAGGTCTACAGTTGGGTAAGACTACTTAAGACCATTAATGGCTCTTCTTCTCTGTCAGTCTGCATAGCAGCTTATAGTACCTCCAAAGCTAGCCAGGAGGGTGAAGATTCCAGCCAGTTCCAGCATGATCACTTTATGTTCTACCACAATAGTATGTGGTATCTTCAGCAGTAGTGTCTTATGGTCTAGTTGTAGTGGTCAGCCAAGAGCACTGGCAGTGATCTATTAATAAATACAGACCCACCTTCAGGACCTTCCTGACCAGCAATTCATAAGGAGGTATCTACCTCCACTCACCCACACATATACACTAGGATTTTGTTTTAATAACCCATGGGTTCTGGGATCTTTTTGTTGTTACTGTTGTTTCTGATAAGTCTTATTCAATTCAGGCTGGCTTCTAACTTATTATATAGCCAGTAATGACCTTGAAATGTGAATTTTCCTGCTTCTACCTTCTAAGACCTGGGTTACAGGTTTGTGCCACTATGCCTGACTCAACTTTCTACTATTTTCATAGTATATTCACATCTGAAATTATTTAGAAATAAAAAAGCTTAAAGTGCTTTTGGGGGCTAATATTCAAAGTTGGGGTTTTATATAGAAAATATATATTCAGAATATATTATAGTGATAAACTATCTCCTAGAGGAAAATGATAATCAATAAAAGCTCATTTTCAACTTTAAAAACAAAAATGATTCACAAGATTTGGATTTTGAACCTTAATTATTTCAATAGTTTATTATTTTGCTTTTATTTCCCTTTATAAGTATGATTTTTTTTAAAAAAATCAAAAGCTAAGTAAATATAAAAGATTAATGAATTATAAAATGGTCACTTTAGGTAACAAAGAAGCATTTCTCTGTCTAGTTGGCAGCCTTTCCACCTTTCCTGCTCAAAGCTTAATGCCAGCCACACGCCCTAGAAAATTTGAAAACATGTGTAAATTTGCCAATTAACAGCAGTTAAACCAGTTATGTTGGTTGTGATTCTAGGTTATGAGCCACTGAAACCAACAATTCCTGATTCAAGTAAAGAAGGAATTTGTACATACCCATTGGATAGTTAGGAGAATTACATAGATGACTGGAAATCCTGACTTTGAGGTGGTATGACCTATGAACGAGTTCAAAAAAGAATCTTGTTGGTAGTTGAGCATGTAGCCGTACACACCATCATGAAGATTTTCTATTGAATTACAATTGTGCATCACTAACTAACTCCTGACTCAAAGATCAAGATGTACAACTCATGACTTGAGCCTTGGTCACACAGCTGCAAGGGGAGCTAAGGAAGTTGGGATATTAGGCTTCTTTTGAAGTTGTTATTTGTGTTTTCGAGGCAGGATCTCATGTAGCTGAGACTGGCTTTAAATTCTCAAACCTCCGGCCTCCACTTCCTCCATATTGAGGTTACAGACATGTAGTACCATATCTGGCTCCTTTCTGTTTCTATAAAAGGAGATGGGCTCCAACTCCAACCTAAGAATTGGGAAATTTAGTTGGTGAACAGACAAATACCATATGTATGCCCACTCTACCATCCAAAATTAAACCCTGAGAATCTCAGAATGTATACACACAGAATTGGCATTAACTAATGACCCCATCAATATCACAGAGAAGGAGAAAAAACTAGAAAATACATAAAAGAATTAGAAAATGTGGGTAGCATCCTTGCCTTATGCCTTTAAGACTATGTTAGTTTCCATAATTCTTGACTCATAAACTTTACACTTGCTGATGGATTTTTTTTTTAATAAAAAGCTAATTATTATCTAGATTTGCCATATCTCATCTAGAAATCGAGAACTTTTTACCTTCGTGCAAAGTTAAGAAATCTTCTCTTACTGTCTTTTTTGAAAAAGGATTTGTTATTTTATGTATTTGAGTGTTTTGTTAGCATGTATGTATGTGTGCCACATGTGTGTAGTACCCACAGAGGCCAGAAGAGGGCATCAGATCCTCCAAGACTGGATTTACACACCTATAAGTCACCTTGTGGGTGCTGGAATCAAACCTTGGTGCTCTGAAGAACTCTTAACCACTGAGCCAACTCTCCAGCCTCTCTGTGAATAAGGTTTACTCTGTAGTACAGTTTGGCCTTAAAATCACTTCAACTTTCCTACCTTAGTCTCCTAGTACGGGGATTGTAAATTCAGCTATGGTTTTTTCCTTTCTTCATCTTTCATGTGTGTGCATGTACATGTATGTGCATATCTGTTGTGTGAAGGCAGTAGCTGATTTTGAGTGTCATCCTTGGCTTCTTCCCTTCCCCCCTTATCTATTGATAGATTGGTTGAGTGAGTCAGAGTTTAAGTGAACTCAGGATTCATTCCTTTGGTTGGAACGGACTGTCAAAAGAGCTCCAGACAGCCATCTGTCTCTGCTTGTCCAGCTGGAATTAGAGTTGCCATGCCAAGGCTTTTAGGGGAGGACTCTGAATCCAGATTCACGTCCTTACACTTGGATGGAAAGCGTTTTATTGACTGAGCCCTCTTCCCAGTTTCTCTCCTCTGGGAGAATTTTCAGTGGTGCTTCAGAGCTTGCTGGAGACTCCTAGCTTCTCCTTTCTGTGTCACCTGAAACCCCTTCATTTCTAATTCCCCCAGGCTTTCATCTATTTTCATGTTATTGTAACTGATTAACACAAACTAAAAAACTCATAAAGGAAACAAACCCCACATTTCTTGTAGCCTGGGAGTCTAGGAAGTTCAAAGTTGAGGTGCTCTATCATTGAGAACTTTGTTGATGGCAAGGAATCTCCAAGAGTTCCAGCACAGCACAGACATCACCTACTGAAAAAGAACAAGCTTGTGGAATGAGCTCTTAGTTTATAAAAAAAAGTTATGTTGTGATAGCTCGTTGATCTAGTTATTGATCAGTAGCCAAAGCAATCCTGAGCAAAAAGAACATTACAGTAGGTATCACCAAATCTAATGTCAAGTTATATCACAGAGACATAGTAATAAAAACAGTATGGCACTGGCAAATAAGTAAATGGACCGATGGAACAGACTGTGTTTATGGAGTACTTGTAGAGTTCAAGAAAGTAGAAATGGAAGGTAGGAGAAACTGTCTGGTTTATTTTTATTTTTATTTTTATTTTTTATTTTATTTTAGTTTTGGAGACAGAGCTTCACTGTATAGCCCCGAGTGTTCTGCACTCTGTAGACCATGCTAGTCTGTAACTCACAGAGATCCACCTGCTTCTGCCTCCAAGCACTGGGATTAAAAGCTTACACCACTACCACCTGGCATGCCTTTGGTTTTTAATCATCTGATTTAATTAAATGCTTCTGAAAAGAGCACTTATTTATTTGAGGAAAGGTCTCATGCTGTAGTCCTGGTTGGCCTGGAACTCACTGGGGAGCCCAACTGACCTTGAACTCCTTGGCAAGCCACTTTCCTGGCATGAACGTGTGCTAGAAATAAAAGTATTTCCTGTCCACTTTAAATCCTCCCCAACTCTATGGTACCTCTAGGTCTATGGAAGGGCTCACAGGGTGAGATTGGAGCAGTTGAAGTCTTGGGGAACAGGGCTGTGAGTTTGTACTTTTGCTTTGGAATGCTAGGACCTGTGGGGACAGCAGTCATCTCTGTCTGCTTTAGTTGTCATCATCAAGTGTCTGGAAAAGAGGCCTAGTGCTTTGGCTTGAAACAAACTTCTAGAATAGAACCAAAACAAGCAAGAACAGATCACTGAAAGGTGCTCCAGAGTTCTTGTGCCTTTTAGATCCCCTCTCATTCACACATGTACTCCTTTTAACGGTCGGAGAAGCTGTCTTAAGGGTCAAGGGATAGTTCAAACACACATGGTATGGAGGTTGGGGGAAAGGGTCCTAGGAATTAAAGGTTTAGACAGGGATAAGAGCAGGAGGACAGAGAAAGGAGGGGTATGGGGGGGCAGTTAGCCAAAAATAAACATGTTTGAAAAACTCTTTATAAGGTAACTAAAAGTACAGTTTAAAACAAAAGACTTAAAGAATGGGTGCCCTGTATGAGTGGACAGGCCTGCCACAAGAAGACATGGGTTATTAAATGGAAGGAACCCTTAGTGCCAGGTGTGGAATACTGCCCTGGGAGTTTTGGGTCAACTCTAGAGGTTCCCAAAACAATGTAGGTCATTCCCATTGCTCTTTGTGACCAGCTAAAAATAACTATAGAGCAAGGCTCTATTGCTGAAGACAATGCACTTTGGTTTTAGGACAGAGAGAAGTCAAGCTGGAGGTCAGCTGAAAACTCCCTCCTAGCTCTCGTAGTAGCAGAAGGTACTATCCAGAGAGCTAGGGAAGAAAAGCCACTAATGGTGAACTCTGCATTCTACAACACCCACCTGTCAGGCGAACTCCTGGGACCACAGTGGCTGGAGCACTGTGGAGGCAACAAACCACTTCTGGATGGGTTTTAAAGCCTGCTCCACAGGAGGGATTCATGCCCTCTACTATAAACCTGGGTAAAAGCCAGGTTTTGGTTCAGGAGGTCACAGACCTGGAGTGGGAGGTTCTACTAAGTAGCCATGTTGTCAGACTCCCTTCTGTAACCAAATGTGTTTGGGGACAAGGACTAGTGCCATTCCCAACCTTTACAGAAGCTTTTCTTTGCAGTAGTCAGCAGTTCATACAGAGACCCCCAATTCTCAGATAAGTGACTATTGAGTGCTTAGCCCTAAATAAGATGTCTCTATCTGTACCCTGTCCCTGGGGCTCAGGGAGCATCTAACAAGACAGGGCAGAAAGTATGCAGGAACTGGAGGGTGGGAAGGAAAGCTGAGAAATGCCATCCTCTGGACATGACATGGCCATTGCACTCATGAGTTCACGGCAGCTGTGGTCACCTGCACAAGATCCAGTCAATCACCGTCCAGTGTGTTACAAACAAAACAAGACAAAAAATGGGCAGGGGAGAATTGGGGGTGCATATGCATTGTTTACTTGTATGGCATTGTCAAAGAAAAAAAGATGCTCTTTTCTTTTTTCTTTTCTTTTTGTTTTGCTTTGTTTTTCAAATCAGGGTTTCTCTGTGTAGCCTGGCCACCCTGGAATTTGCTTTGTAGGCCAGACTCAAACTCACATAGATCTGCCTCCTGAGTGCTAGGTTTACAGGTATGCGCCCACCCTGTTTATTTATTTTTTTCTTTTTAAGAGCTGGGGATGTAGTGGATTGTAGTTTTGTGGTTGAGTGCTTGCCAGGCATGACCCAGAGGCCATGGGTTTGAGCCCTAGCACTGCCAAAAGGAAAGAAAAGTGGGCCATATTTAAATCATAGCACCCGGGACACAGCCCACATCCTCTTGTGAGCAGTTGTTGCAAGGTATGCTGGCACACTGGCATTCTAGGTGGTGTGTAGTGTGTGAGTGTGTGTGTGGTATGTGTGAGTGAGTGTGTGTGTGTGTGTGTGAGTGTGTGTGGTATGTGTGAGTGAGTGTGTGTGTGTGTGGTATGTGTGAGTGTGTACTGTGTGTGTGGTATGGGTGTGTGTGTGTGTGTGTGTGTGAGAGAGAGAGAGAGAGAGAGAGAGAGAGAGAGAGAGAGAGCGCTGTAGTGTTTGGTATAAGCATAGTCACTATGGAAGGTTTCAAGCTGCTAAAGCTGTGCTTTCAGAACCTCTGAATTATTTCTTATCTCTTGTGAACCCTGAAAGCATCATCTCTTGCCTCAGATTTCTTCGGTCTTGAGTAGCTGTCTCCAAAAGCAGCTTTCTCACTTGTTTAATCTGAAGCTAAAACTTAGGGTATTTTTGAACTTTACTTGCTAGCAAATAATTTCTGAGAGCAGATGCCATATCCTTGCCAAGTCTAGGGACTGACCTAGCGAGGGCAGTGGGTAATCAAGAAGGGGCACAGCACACACACACACACACACACACACACACACACACACACGGGGGGGGGAAGCTGGGGTTCGGCAGTGTGGACTCTGGAATGGAGAAGGCATGGCGTCTAAGAGCTCAGCGTGTTCTGTACAGCTGAACAGAGAGGCAGGGATATTGCATACAGCTGAACAGGGATACACGGTTATTTCATATAGATAAACAAGGAGGCAGGTTTATTATACACAGACGAACAGGGGGCAGGTCTAGCTGATTGTGATAGAAGTGAGTAGTCTTCAGACCATAAACATCCAGGAGTGGGGAAAAAGAAAGTCATGGTGGGGCATTTTCTGGACACACTATCAACAGTTCTTGTAAGCATCACCTGGGGAAGACTTTGCCACTCCCACTTGGCTGAGGCATTGAGGTCCTTGCTTGGCTGTGTCCGAATCAAACGATACACTCAGACCATCACTGGCTCCCCAAAGACAAATGTCTTATCTTATTCACACCTGTGCTTTTTGTGTTCCCAAAAATGCTGTGGCCAGCAGAATAATGATCTGCATGAAGCAAGAAGGAAATCCAGTTCAACACAACTCAGTAGCTAGTGTTGGTTCAAACTTTTTAAGTCTGACTGGGAGCAGTTTATTCTAGGCCTATTTAAATACAGTACAACTTTGCAAAAAGGTTTCCTGATAACAATTATCACAATAAAGCTTAAGGTGAGACTATCCAGAAACTCTAGCAAAGTATAGGTGACCTCTCCCATAAGAATGGATTCTAGGCCTGGAGAGATGTCTCAGAGGTTAAGAGCAGTGGCTACTCTTCCAGTGGTCCTGAGTTCAATTCCCAGCAACCACATGGTGTCTCACAACCATCTGTAATGAAATCTACTGCCCTCTTCTGGTCTTCAGGCTGAGAAACAATGCTCAAGATAAAGGAGGAAGAGTTTTCTTTAAACCTAACGGTCTGGAGGATTCAGATATGGCCTCGCCCTATCTGAAGAGATAACTCCAGTCACCAGCTATTAACTACACCCACTCTGAGCCTTCTGGGTAGAAAACAGGTGTACATCTCCTCTGTTGGGGAGATAACCCTGGGTGTTTATCATTCCTGGTTCCCTGGTGTTTATCTGACATCACAGGGTCTCCTGCCCTCTACACACCTGGGACATTTCCATGCAGGCTGGAGTATCTATACACTCCTCCACCTGCTGGATGGAAGGCTGTCGGTGTGTCTGTCATGGGGTAGTTTTGAGGTTGTTCTCCGGATCTTAGTGAGAACAATACTTTTACTGTGTGTGGATACACAATCATTGTCTTCTGCTTGGTATTGAAACTCTGTGGCAGGCAGCAGAAGCTTTCCTGTCCCTGGGGAAGTGGAGCATTCTGTGGGTCTTCTATGTGCGTCTGTTGTTGCCTGTCTTTTTTTCGAGATGAGTACTTTCTCCTTCTTCAGCTCGTTGTCTCCTTCCTTGTCACACTGACTAGTTTTCCTCCTTCTTTCATTTCCTTTGTTGTCGGGCTGATTACGATGATTCTTTTTATGATTGACTCCGTACATCCTGTATGGTCTGGACTACCACAGTGAGCAACGTGGAAGGAGCACATCTTGAATCTGCCAAAATCATGGCCACTGAGGCAGATCCTATTCTTCCGCCTTCTTGGGTGGCAATGTCGCACCAGGCAATACCTAACTTGGCCCGGGCTTTATTTGCCACTGATTGCATGAAGCCTACCTTACCTTCCCATACCTGAAAATTCCTCTTTAGACTTCCTCTAGTCGATTCCCTTGAGGTAGGTATCCATAATGTTGGCATTCCTGTGATAATGGACACCCCTCCCCTGTTGCAGAAAGTAAGCCTGTGCAAGAAGGTCTTACATTCTTTGCTCATCTTTCCAGATCATGCTCCCCACCCCAATCTATCCACAGCCATGTGACTACATGGTATAATTCCCACAGTCTGTAAATCGAGACTCCCCAGTTAAGCCCACTGTTGGCTTCTCATCTGACCTTTGCAAAGGGCACCTCCCAAGGCTCCCTGGAATTGTACTCCTTGGTTGAGGGCGGAGGAGATGTATAGATGATCCCAGTCTGTTCTCTGAAATATCTTCTCCCTCAGACTTCTTTGGATATCAGCCTCGTTTATGTACAGTAACAGAATCTGAAGGGCTGTTAATCCTGTATTTCAGAGTGGTTGGGCCAAAGTATCTCGCCCATCCCTTTCATATTGAACCAGGCTGGCCTCTGTCTGCACTCTGTCCTTCCTTCAAGTATGGATTTTTTTTTTTTTTGAGAATTTCATGCAGCAACGAAATACAATAACCTCTAGACCTGATTTTTCCTCTTAAATTCCCCCATGTGCCCTCAGAATGCTCTCCTTCCAACTTCCTGTCTCTTTTTAAAAAGAAGTAAGTCTGGTTAGTGCTAATGGGTGCAGGGCTATACATCAGAACGTGGAGCGTGGAAAGCCATGGCTTAGAAGACAGAACTTCAGAGTACGGCCTCCTTCCTCCGGCTTTTACATTCTTTGTGCCTCTTCTTCCAAAATGTCCCCTGAGTCTCAGTGGTAAGGGTCTGACCATAGCTGTCTATTCAGGATAAGCCTCTTCTCAGCACTCAGATCCAATAACCATCCCCAGTAACTGCCCCCCACTACAAGAACCCCCCTCCGCCAGAAGAGGCTTCCTGGGATATTTGATGGCGGGGTCTAATGCAGCCCAGGCAGCACAGGGCTCATCCTGTCTGCAGGACTGCATTGGACTCCTGATCCTTCTACCTCCTACGTACTGGGATTCTTAGCTGGTGCTGCCACAAGCCCAACCTTTACCTTAAATAAACTGTCTTCTCTGTTTAGTGGCAGTGACTCAGGAGCACCCAATCAAAATCAGCACCAGCTACAAACAAGCAGGGCGTGTCCTTTGCTGAACCCCGAGTGCTCCCATCACTATCAGTCTGACTTGCTTATTTCTCTTTCTCCAGCTATTCCTACTTTGACCCTAAATTCAGAGTTTCACAGCCGTCCACCTACTCCTTGATCCCTAGAGATGGCATGCTCCTGCTGTATTCCCACTCCCTTACAGTGTTTGCATGCACTATTGCATGAAGTGGGAAGGATGGCCTGCGCCCTGGAAAAATCAAGTTTCCTACACTCTGCAGCTGAACCTCCAACTCTGAGTCTCTGATCATAATTATGAGTAGGCTTAAAAAGCAAATCCATAAGTGGCTTCAGTAAGTGCTGGGTTTGAGGGTAATTCTGGGTGTTTGTAGGTGACTCCTATGGAACCAGGTTGACCCCTCCATGGTTTTATTCTGGGCTTTAAAACCAGATTCAGTTCAGCATAACTGTAAACAGAAGGGAATTTGAGGCAGTTGGTTTGGTGTGCCCGAGCCTGGAAATGCTAGCTAGTGCTATGGTTCTCAAGTGGCCCTCAGGCCTACAGCACCAGCAGCAGCCAGGAATTTGTTTGAAATACAGAAGTGTTACTGAATAAAATAGGAGCCCAGAAAGCAGCAGTGTTAATTAGTAGTAATTCTTACGCAGCGTGTTAATTAGTAGTCATTCTCATGCATGCTAGAGACCGACGAGCTCTAACCCTCACTGAGCTTGCTTTTCCTTTTCCTGCCTAGAAACATGGTAGGAACAGCAAAAATTTATCCCAAGTTTGAGTGCCTAAGGAAGTTAGTTGTTTATGGATATTTTAAGTGGTCTGATGACTTATCCCCATATTTGGCTTCGATCTGTCTATTGCTAACATCTGTGTACCTTGTGTAGCTTAAGATTTGCCAAAACTCTACAGCACAAGTCTCATTTAAATATTCTGTGCGTATAATTATAGAAACCTGGAAACATCTTTCTTTCTTGGTATATGTTAAGTCTCCTAAGCTGTGTCCTTCTGCCTGTTCCTCATGCACTTCTGGTTTGTGGGCTCTGTGTGGGGTTTGGGGTGCATGGAATGGTTGAGGTATAAACAATCTGTCCTTTGCTGATTTGGAATCAACAGAAAGATAGAGCGAGGCCACCATGAGGAATCCGTACATCAACCTTATTACTGGTAAAAGTGAATTGGAAAATACAGCTGGGAGTCTGCAGCTACCCCTGGACATGCTAAAAACTCCGCTGCCAAGTCGAATGTCCCCATCCCACCAACAGAGGCAGAGCCTAGTCTGGTGGCCAGACCCAGAAGTGTGTGTGCATTTGGAGTCCCTGGAGCTTATGTGGTCTCCCAACCTCCCAGTCAGTTCAAGGGCATTGCGGTCAGAGAAGAGTGACAACTGACTGGAAGAGAAGTGTGAGGACAGCCATGGGGCAGGTGTGAAGGCGGAGACATCAGGGCCTCCTGCTGTGGGAACAATTTCTGAGATCGGAAAGGGAAGAGAGGAAAAGTCAGGGCTGTGGCTTGAGTGAAGCTCGCTTTTAAACTGGTTCAAGGAGGAAGTGATAGGAAGGCCAGAGAGTAGGCAGAGAGATCCCCAGCTTGAGGTGTCTCAGCGGCCAGGGGAAAGTACTCAGAGCAGGCAGCAGGGGCAAATCTCCTGAGTGGATCGTAAGGAGGAACAACTTTGTTGCTTAAATTTAGCTACCTGCGACTCTTGAATATCTTGCTGAGGGTGGGAAAGGGAGCTGGGCTTCAGGTAGTCATCAATAGAGCAGAGAGCAGGAGTACAGCTGCTGCATGACTAAAATCCTGTGAGAAGGACCAATGGTGGCTGCTGCAGGGGAAGGAGCCCAGGCCACGTGCCTGAGGGTGGAGCTCTGTTGGTGGCTAGAGAGGCTCTCGGTGACCTGCACAGCGATACAGGGAGCTTTACAAGGGAAAGACCGTGGTCTACCAAAGGTGGGAGAGAGGGTTCACAGTAGAACAGTCATCTGAAAAGCTGACGGTTTCTGGATCTGAGGTCAAAGAGAGCTCTGCTGGTGTTCTTCTGAAGTTGCTTGGGTTGTTTGTTGGGTTTTTTTTGGTTTTTGTTTGTTTGTTTGTTTGTTTGTTGGCAGCCCCTGATTACTTTACCATCTATTAACCAAGAATCTAAATCCTAATCTGGTGAAAATGGCCAGAACCTCAAGGCCCGAACTCTCACTTTGATGGGACTAGCTTCTTAGCTTCCTAGAAGCTAGATGGGGTTTTAAATGATTGTTGTTGTTGTAGTTATTGTTATTGACAAGGTCTCTTTATGTAGCTTTGGCTGTCCTGGGACTCACAATGTAAACCAGACTGGACTTGAACCCACAGAGATCCTCCAGCTGGACCTGTGTTGTACATGTAAGAAAATATTATGATGGTTGGCCAGAGAAACTAATGATGAAGAACAGGAAATGGAAATGGGTCTGGAGATGTAGTGCCATTGATGGGGTGCTTGACCAGCATGTATGAAGCCTTGTATGTGTGCTGTCCCTAGTGCCTTGTGTACTGGGAGGGTGCTGCATGGCTATAATCCCAGTGCTTGGGAGGTGGGGCACGCTCAGAAGTTCAAGGTATCCTTGACTACCTAGTAAATTTGAGGCTAGCCTATACTACATGTGGCACTGTCTCAAGAAAACCAAACCAAACAGAACTCAAACAAACCTCTTACCATCCAAAGATACAATATGATACTGTGCCTGTTTGGTTTTGGACCCAGCTTGGATAAAGGACTAGGGTACATATTTTACTATAAAAGCAGTCCTGGCTTCCAGGTTCTCCCAGCATCCCTCAGTCCCTACCTGGCATACCCTGCCCCCAACCCTGAACTTTCCAGCGCAGGTGTTGGGCTGACGTTCCCCCAGAGGATCCTACCTATATAGTCCAGACAGCTCTCTCTCAATCTCTCTCTCTCTCTCAATCTCTCTCTTTCAATCTCTCTCTCCTCCTCTTCCTCCTCCTTCTTTTTCTCCTCCTTCTCCTTCTTCTTCTTTTCCTCTTCTCTTCTGCATGCACCCCCTTTCTCTCCTTCCCCCACATCCCCGCTATGGCAACGTCCCTCCTTCCTTGGGACCAGTGAACTCATCCACCAAAGGCAGCTTCCCAATAAACATGCCTCTAATATATTCAATTCTGGCTTGAATTGGCTCATTTCACTGGCAGACAAATAACCTATCAGATGGCAAATGACAAACAGTACCATGAACTACAGAGTTAAAGGTTCGATTAAAAAGGCATATGCCATGCTGAGTAAAATGTGTGCAGGAAAGCAGGCTTGCTTATCAGGTAGACTTGCTTTTAGTGCTGTTCCACTCAGTTCATGCCCAGGTTTCCTTTCCTGACCCCTGGTTGTGCAGGAGGTCATCTAGGTGGACTTGGCACAGGCATCACCTGATAGTGTCCAAATATTCTTTCCTTCTCCCCTTTGGGTACTTCTCTGACCATTTTGTCACCCTCTAGGAGTGGCAAACACTACACTTAGGCCCAGGCAAAAAGAGTCCTGCCTTGAGCCCTGCACTTTAGAGGGTTTTGTGATCCTACTGTATCCTTTTCCATGATGTGAGGTGTTCTTAGGGGCTGGTGTACATGCCCCCACCCAGTGCTCCACCCCATCCTTTAAGGTCACATTCTGAATCCTAGTCCCACACTACCCTACCCTCCTCTTGCTACATCTGTCATGCCAGTTCTTCGGAGAGCATCCTGTGTTCCTGTGTGTACACGCAAAGCCAGGGTTGCCAAGGGACAGCTGTGCACCCACATCTACATGCTGTCTACATGCATGTTCAGGAGAGCCCTGTGATATGTCAGGGAGCCATGGAGGGAGAGGAAAGATTCTCTGAATGCCAGCATTTTGATACAAAAGTGTAAGGAATTTGAGAATATTTGCTATTTTATTTCTTATAAAGATCTTTCTTGCCAGGCACACCTTTAATCTCAGCACTTGGGAGGCAGAGGCAAGCGAATTTCTGAGTTCGAGGCCAGCCTGGTCTACAGAGTGAGTTTCAGGACAGCCAGGTCTACACAGAGAAACCCTGTCTTCAAAAACCAATAATTAAAAAAAAAAAGATCTTTCTTTCCTTCCTTTCCCTTCCTTCCTTCCTCCCTCCCTCCCTCCCTCCCTCCCTCCCTCCCTTCTTTCTTTCACTTCTAGGCCTTGAAAAATAAATAAAGAAGGAATAAATGTATAGGATAAGAGATGGGTAGAGATGTAAGACTGGAAAGCCCAGCAGCTTGATTGTTGGATCTCTCATGCTCCTCCCCCCACTCCTAAACACTTCTCTCTCTGCTGAATGTTCTTCTGTGGTGGCCATCTCTATTCTTATCAGGTCACCAATGCCAGGCAGTCTGAGCCGTGCCTCACAGGTGGGGCCTCAGATGCTCAGCCACCGTCTCCAGGAGAACTCCAGCTAGGACCCCAAGAAGCACGCAGTACTTGGGAATTGCTGCAAAGGCTTGGACCCTGCGTCAGGGTTTTGCAGTCTCTGTTTCCATCAGTATTTCCAGCCACTTGGTGCTGTGTGAGTCTGATTCAAAGCTGCTTCTCTGCAGCCTCCCCATACTCTGTTGGTCCTTGTGATACCTGGTCCAAGTTTCCAAAGAGTGACTCACACAGGGTCTCAGGCTCAAGCCCTGGCTCTCACTTCCGTCTGACTGCTGCATTTAGTACTTAGTGTAAGCACCCAGAATGAAGAAAGAAAGGTTTCCCTCTGCTAATGTTGACGATGTCTAGATCTGGCTCCTCCCACCGCAGTCTTTAGAATCTTTTGCTTCCGGATAGCCTACTTTCAACTCCCCCAGGCTGGAGACTGGAGGACTGAGTGTTCTCCGTCATCTGGAGTGATGGGTATAGTAAGGCCTTCGTGTCTTCTCTTGAGTGAAATGTTTCAGCAAAGTCTTTGTTATGTTCGGGTCAATCAGTAGAGGCTGAGAACTTGTTTTGAAACTGTTAGAGCCTTGAAGAAACGTTGTCTCCCTGGCAAGTCTGCACTTGGTGCTATGTGATAGCGTGCAGCAGCAGCAACCTTGATTCTAAGACACTCCTCCTAAACCTGGAGTTCTTACTTTGGATTATGGCTAGCCATGGTCAAAAGGGACTGAGATTTGTGTGGGCTGTCAGCTCTCACAGGCAGTAAAGGCAAGATAACTTTGGTAGTTGGAATTTTCCCAGCCCCAATTATCCTTGTGTAATGTTTGAATAATGTCAGTCTTTTCCAAGGAGACTGAAACCCTCTGCTCCTTTGGAAAATGAAGGCTTAGCATCTACAAGCAACATCGATCAATAGCCATCTTGGAAAAAAATGATGCAGTATTCCTTCTTAAGACATTATTAAATGATGGCATGTGTGTGTGTTCATCTATATACACGTATACACGGAGGCCAGAGGTCAACGTTAGCTTTGGTTCCTGAAGAGCCAGCCACCTCATACCCCAGAACCCCAGTGTGTGTGTAGGTGTGTGCTCATTGTTTGGGCTAAGCTGTACAACAAGCTCACATGATCTTCCTGTCTCTACCTCGAATTCTGGGGCTACAGACATATCCAGTTTTTATATGAGCGCTGATCACCGAAGCTTGGGTCCCCTTTTTACACAGCCATATCCTCAGCCCCAGCTTTGTGTGTTTGAGGCAGGGTCTCCCACTCACCTGGGGCTTGTGGAGTAGGCTAGGCTGGCTGGCCAGAAAGCCCCAGGGATCTGTCTGTCTCTGCCTCTCTAGTTCTAAGAGTACAAGCTTGCACCACTGTGCCTGGCTTTGCACATGTGTCCTGGTGTGGATCACAGGTCCTCCTGCTCCCGTGGCAAACACTTTACTCATGGAGCAATTTACCTCTCTCCTCTTTTATCCTGGGCTGGCCTCAAATTCATGATGTCACCCAAGGTGACCTTGACCTCTATCTCCCAGTGCTGGGATGATATACATCTTTATGCCTCCAAGGTGTGTGTGTGCAAACACACACACACACACACACACACACACACACACACACACACACGCATGAGCGCGCACCTCTTTTAGAGACAGGACCTCATGCCACCTCTGCTACCCTTGAACTTTCTGTGTAGTTGAAGATGAACTCATGATCTTCCTCCCTCTCTCTCAGTGTTTGGGTTGCAGGTGGCATCAGCACATGTGGCTTACTATTTGCTAAGAAGGCATCACTGTGTTAACTGAGCCACGTGAAAGTTTTGAATGAGTCCACTTTTGAAAGTTTAAAGAAGCTCACAGTGATGCAACCAGGCAGAAGACTTTTTGGGTCTGAGGAAACTATGATCCTAGGATCCAAAGAACAGAATCAGCAAAAGAACTTGCTCCAGGACTTGCTTGAGGCCAGAAAGACTGGGCAAATCCTGTTTCTATAGCTCTTGTATTCCAGGGGGTCCTTGAGCTTCATTTTTTGTCTACTTGTTACCCTTTCCTTGCTTACCTCCTCTCCAGGTACCCACTTGCCATTCTCCTCTGCATGTTCATGAAGGCATATTAAGCATTTATAAGGGATTCCTGGGGCCAGCCATGGCTGGCTGTTAAATATTGCTTTCTGAAGTAAAGGGGAAAACCAAAATTGTTTACTTCTTCTATAAATTCTATTTCTTAATCTGTCTGGGACAGCCTGCAGAGGTGAGTGGTATGGTGCATGGTCTTCTGAGCTCTATTGTCTAGATCTGGCCTTGCTCCTGGGTTTGCAGGAGGCTTGTAGGACCCCAAGAGCATCCTGCCTCCCCTTGGAAACCTTTGGGGGCCCTAAAACTAATCAATTTGGAACCCTGCCTGACCACCCATCCATCCTAGTTGGATCCACCTGCCACCCCAGCTGGGTCTTACTGGTTCACAGCCTGCAGAGTAAGATCTACCTGAGGCACAGCCAACAGAGTCGGATACCCTAACCATTGTCTGGACCACAGCTAGCCCCACCTTTCTGAGAAGTCCTGCTGCCATCAGGATCATCCAGCCAATACCAGGGAAAACCAGATGCCTAAAGAACATGTTAAGAACACAATCAACAAGACCCAGGGCAATATGGCATCACTAGAGCTCCACTATCCTGCCACAACAAACCCCGAATATCCCAATGAAACTGAAGCACAAAAAGAGGATCTTAAATTCAATCTTATAAAGATGATAGAGCCTTTAAAGAGGACATGAATAATATCCCTTAAGGAAGAGCAGAAAAGTACATTCAAACAGGTAGAGGCATTGAACGAAAAAGCAAATAAATATAGAGAAACACAGTCAAACAGGAGAAGGATATGAATAAACCATCCAAGATCTGAAAATGGAAATAGAAGCAATAAAGAACACACAAACTGAGGTGATTGTGGAGATGGAAAACCTAGGAAAGAGCACAGGAACAACAGACATAAGCATCACCAACAGAATACAGGAGATGGAAGAAAGAATCTCTGGTTTAGAAGATATGATAGAAGAAACCAATGTATCAGTCAAATAAAATGCAAAATCTAAAAAGTTCATGATGTAAAACATCTAGAAAATTTGGGACACTATGAAAAGATCAAACCTAAGAATAATAGGTATAGCAGATGATGACAATGATGATGACAACAATGATGATTACAGAGGAGGAGGAACAGGGGAGTGGGGTGGGGAATTCCCAGCTCAAAGGCCCAGAAAATATCTTCAACAAAATAATAGAAGAAAATTAGAAAATTTCCCTAACTTAAAGAAAGAGATGCCTATAAACAGACAAGAAGCCTACAGAACAAACACCAAACAGATTGGACCAGAAAAGAAAATCCTCCCATCACATAATAATCAAAACACTAAATGTATAGAACAAAGAAAAATTTTTTAAAGCAGAAAGAGAAAAAGAGCAAGTAACATATAAAGGCAGACCTATCAGAATTATACCCAATTTCTCATCTGATAGAAAGGGCCTGGGAAGCTGTCTCATCTGACAGCTAGAAGGGCCTGGGAAGAGGTCTTACAAACCTTAAGAGACTACAGATGTCAGCCCAAACTACTATCCAGCAAAACTTTTAGTCTCCATAGATGGAGAAACCATGATATTCCATGATAAAACCAAATTCAAACAACACCTTTCCACTGACCTAGCCCTACAGAGAATACTAGAAGGAAAACTCCACCCCAATGAGGCTACACTCAAGAAAACACAAAAAATAAATAATTTCACACTATTGAAACCAATAGAAGAGAAATGCAAGTACAAACACACACCACACACACCCCTACCACCAAAATCAAAATAACAGGAAGTAATCATTGGTCATTAATATCTCTCAACATCAATGGACTGAATTTTCTAGTAAAAAGACACAGGATAACAAAATGGATGGGTAAACAGAATCCATCATTCTACTGTATACAAGAAACACATCTCATCAACAAAGATAGTCATTATCTCAATATAAAGGTCTGGAAAAAGATTTTCCAAGTAAATGGACCCAAGAAACAAGCTGGAGTAGCTATTCTAATATCTAATAAAATAAACTTTCAACTGAAAGTAATCAAAAGAGACAGGGATGGACACTTCATACTCATCCAAGGAAAAATCCACTAAGAGAAAATCTCAATTATGAACATATATGTCCCAAATGCAGGGCACACACATTCATGAAAGAAGCATTATTAAAGCTTAAATCACACATTGAACCCCACATATTAATAGTGGGAAACCTCAACACCCCACTCTCACCAATGGACAAGTCATTGAGACAAAAACTAAACAGAGAAATAACAAAACGAATAGAGGTTATGATTCAACTGGACCTAACACATCTACAGAACATCTCACCCAAACACAAAAGAATATACCTTCTTCTCAGCACCTCACAGAACCTTCTCCAAAATTGACCATATAATTGGTCACAAAGCAAACCTCAACAGATACAAAAATGTTGAAATAACCCCATGCATCTTATCAGATCACCATGGATTAAACCTGGACTTCAATAATAATAGAAACAACAGAAAGCCTGTAAACTCATGGAAACCTTACAACTCAATACTCAATGATCACTGATCAGGGAAGAAACAAAGAAAGAAATTAAAGACTTTCTAGAATGCAATGAAAATAGGGGCACAACATACCCAAACTTAAGGGACACTATGAAAGCAGTGCTAAGAGTAAAATTCAAAGCACTAAATGCCTTCATAAAGAAGTTGGAGAGTTCTCATGCCAATGAATTAAAAGTACATCTGAAGGCTCTAGAAAAAGGAAGCAAATACACCCAGGAGGAGTAGATGGCAGGAAATAATCAAGATCAGGGCTGAAATCAATCAATTAGAAACAAAGAGAACAATACAAAGAATCAGTGAAGCCATGAGCTATTTGTTTGAGAAAATCAACAAGATAAACAAACCCTTAGCCAAACTAACTAAAAGGCAGAGAGACAGTATCCAAATTAACGAAATCAGAAATGAAAAGGGAGACATAACAATGGACACTGAGGAAATTCGAAGAATCATTAGGTCTTAGGTCAAAAGCCTGTACACCACAAAATTGGAAAATCTAAATGAAATGGATGATTTTCGCCGGGCAGTGGTGGTGCATGCCTTTAGTCCCAGTACTTGGGAGGCAGAGGCAGGCAGATTTCTGAGTTTGGGGCCAGCCTGGTCTACAGAGTGAGTTCCAGGACAGCCAGGGCTACACAGAGAAACCCTGTCTCGAAAAACCAGAAAAAAGAAAAAGGAAAAAAAAAAAAGAAATGATTTTCTAGATAGATACCAATTACCAAAGCTAAATCAAGATAAGATAAACTATCTGAATCATCTTATAACTCCTAAAGAAATAGAAACAGTTGTAAAAAAAAAAAAAGGTTCTGGGCCAGATGGTTTTAGTGCAGAATTCTACCAGACTTTCAAAGAAGAATGCCAACACTTCTCAAAGTAGTCCACAAAATAGAAACAGAAGGAACACTGCCAAACTCATTCTATGAGGCCACAGTCACCCTGATACTAAACCACATAAAGAATCAACAAAGAAAGAAAATTTCAGACCAATTTCCCTTATGAACATTGATGCAAAAATACTCAATAAAATACTTGCAAACTGAATCCAAGAACACATCAAAGACATCATCCACCATGATCAAGTAGGCTTCATCCCAGGGATGCAGGGATGGTTTAATATATGATAATCCATCAATGTAATCCACCATATAAACAAACTGAAAGAAAAAAAAACCCACATGATCATCTCACTAGATGCTGAAAAAGTGTTTAACAATCCAACACCCTTTCATGATAAAAGTCTTGGAGAGAGTGGGGATACAAGAGGCAAACCCAAACACAATAAAGGCAATATACAGCAAGCCAATAGCCAATACCAAATTAAATGGAGAGGAATTTGAAACATTTCTACTAAAATCAGGGACAAGGATGCCCACTATCCCCAATCTCTTCAATTGTAGTACCTGAAGTTTGAAATTCTAGCTAGAGCAAAAAGACAACTAAAGGATATCAAGGGGACACAAATAAAAGAAAGAAGCCAAAGTATTGCTATTTGTAAATTATATGATAGCATAAATAAGTGACCCCAAAATTCTACCAGAGAACTCATACAGCTGATAAACACCATGAGCAAAGTGGCTGGATACAAATTTAACTCAAAGTAATCAATAGCGTTCCTCTACACAAGTGATAAACAGGATGAGAAAAAAGTTAGGGAAACAGCACCCTTCACAATAGCCACAAATAACATAGAATACCTTGGTGTAACTCTAACCAAGAAAGTGAGAGAGCTGAAATTCTTTCCAAGAAAATTGAGGAAGATATCACAAGATGGAAAAATCTCCCTTGCTCATGGGTTGGTAGGATTAAAATAGTGAAAATGGCCATCTTACCCAAAGCAATCTACAGATTCTATGCAATCCCCATTAAAATTCCATAAAATTCTTCACAGATCTTGAAAGAACAATTCTCAATTTCATATGGAAAAACAAAAAACCTAGGACAGCTAAAATGATCCTGAACAATAGAAGAACTTCTGGAGGAGTCACCATCCCTGAACTCAAGCTATACTACAGAGGAATAGTGATAAAAACTACATGGTATTGGTAAGACAGGTGGATCATTGGAATTGAATCAAAGACCCAGAAATAAACCCATATTTTCATGGACACTTAATTTTTGTCTTTTTTTTTAAGATTTATTTTTATTTTATATATGTGAGTACACTGTAGCTGTCTTCAGACACATCAGAAGAGGGCATCCGTTCCTATTACACATGGTTGTGAGCCACCATGTGGTTGCTGGGAATTGAACTCAGGACTGTTGGAAGAACAGTCAGTGCTCTTAACCACTGAGCCAACTCTGTAGCCCCAACTTTTGACAAAGAATTCAAAACCATAAAAGGGAGAGCATCTTTAACAAATGGTGCTGTTCTAACTGGATGTCTGCATGTAGAAGAATGAAAATAGATCAGTATTTATCTCCCTGCACAAAACTCAAGTCCATGTGGATCAAAGACCTCAACATAAACCCAGAAACAGTTAATCTAATAGAACAGAAAGTGGGGAATAGTCTTGAACTCATCAGAACAGGAGACAATTTCCTGAATGGAACACCATTGGCTCAGGCAGGCTCTAAGGTCAAGAATTAATAAATGGCACTTCATGAAACTGAAACGTTTCTGTAAGCCAGAGGACACTGGCATCAGGACTAAATAACACCCAACAGAGTGGGAAAAGATTTTCACTTACCTTACATCTGACAAAGGCTGAAATCCAAAAAGAAGTTAGACACTAACAATCCAAATAGCCCAATTAAAAAACGGGGTACAGAACTAAATGGAGAATTCTCCACAAAGTAATCTCAAATGGCCAAGAAGCACTTAAAGAAATGTTCAATGTCTTTAGCCATAAGGGAAATGCAAATCCAAATGACCTTACATGCACCATAATGGTTAAGATGAAAAACTCAGAGGACAGCACATGTTGGTGAGGTTGATGAGCAAGGGGAACACTCCTCCTTATGCGAACTTGTACAACCACTCTGGAAATCAATTTGGCAGTTTCTCAGAAGATTGGGAATAGTTCTACCTCAAGGCTCAGCTACACCACTCCTGGGCATATACCCAAAAGATGTGCCACCATCACACAAGGATACTTGCACAGCTATGTTCATAGCAGCTTTATTCATAATAGTTAGAAACTGGAAACAACCCAGATGGCCTATAAGTGAAGAATGGATACAGAAAATGTGGTATATTTATACAGTGGAATACTACTCGGCCATTAAAAACAAGATCATCATGAGTTTCGCAGGTTAATGGATGAAACTAGAAAATATCATCCTGAGTGAGGTAATCCATACCTAAAAGGGCATACATGGTTTGTACTCACTTGTAAGTGGGTATTAGCCAAAAAGTACAGAACAACCATGCTGTAATCAACAGACCTAAGGGAACCAAATAACCAAAAAGGCACAAGGGAGGATGGCTGAAACTTTCTCAGAAAGGAAACAAAATAGATATAGGAGGGATGGAAGAGGGGATGGGGAAGGGAGTGGGCAGAGTGCGGGGAGAACATATGTAGGGAGAGCGGGGGAAGAGAGTGCAGATAGTCTGAGAGGTAAGGGTAAGCTCTAGAATGTGCCAGAGACCTGGGATGGGAGAGGCCCCACAGGCAACTCTAGCTGAGATTCTTAGCAGGGGGGGATATTGATCCTGAAGAGGCCACCTCCAGTAGCAAAGCAGGACTCCCAGTGGAGGGATAAGGCCACCAACCACCCACAAAGCCTTCAACCCAAAATGTGTCCTGCCTACAAGAAGTGCAGGGACAAAGAGCAGAGACTGATGGAATGGCCAACCAATGACTACCCCAAATTGAGACCCATCCTATAGGCAAGTACCAATCCCTGGCACTGTTAATGATACTCCATTGTGCTTGCAGACAGGAACCTAGTGTCCTCTGAGAGACTCCACCCAGCAGCCAATGGAAAGAAATACAGAAACTCACACCAAAAGAGCAGATAGAACTGGGAGAAAGATTGAAGGAACCGAAAAGAGCAGGGACTCCACAGGAAGACCAACAGAGTCAACTAACCTGGATCCTTGGAGGCTCCCAGAGACTGAGTCACCAACCAAAGAGCAAGCAAGCATGGGCTGGACCCAGGCCCCATGCACATATGTAGCAGATGAGCAGACAGGTTGGTCTTCATGTGAGTCCCCCAAATAACTGGAGCAGGGGTTTGTCTCTGAGCCTGTAGCCTGTCTGCCTATGGATCCGGTGTCCCTAAATGAACACCCTTGTCTGGACTCAGTGTGAGAGGATGTGTATAAGTCCCACAGCGACTCAGTGTGTGGGCTGGGAGGATGGAGGGCACAGGTGGGGAGGTGACATTCAGAGGAGAGCTTCTCCTTCTAAGGGGTATGGGGGAGGACTTACATGAGGGTGTACTTGGAGGAGAGGAAGGGCTGATATTGGGTTGTAAAGTGAAAAAACATATTTATTATAAATAAATAAATAAAAATAAATTCTGTTTCTCTGAGGCTAAAGAGCTCCTGGGGATTTTCTTCAGGATTGATTTTCTCTAGGGATACGTGTTTCGTTTTAGTTTTTGAGTAGAGATGGATTCTTCCATTAAGCCAACATCTCCAGAGCTTGTATTGTAACCAAACCCTGCTTCAGGTGTCAGGAAAACCCAAAGAACTGAAATGACCAAAGCCTTGCTTTCATATTGTATTTAATGCATGGGGGAAATGCACTAAACCAGATAAATGACAACATGGTGTGTGTGTGCATGTGTGTGTACATGTCTATCTATGTGTGTATGTGAGCATGTGTGCATGTACGGCGTGTGCATGTGGTGTGTGTGTGTGTGTGTGTGTGTGTGTTGTGGATTTGGTTTATTGCTTATGTTAATAGGATTCCCAAATTACATGAGTATTCACACATCTGCGTGTGAGATGCTGACGGTCCCTGCTCCCAGTTGGATCTAATTGGTAAATAAAGTTGCCAGCAGCCAATGACTGGACAGTGAGACAAAGGCAGGACTTTGGGGTTCCCAGGCAAGGAACACGAGGGAAGAAAAGATTGCCATTGCTGGGGAAGAGAATGTCCCATTCTGCGAAGTGGAAGACAGAAAGACAGACACTGCTAAGATGTAAGAGTCTGGAGTTGTGGCCCACAAGGGCTGCAGGCCTGGGTCCATGGTGGCCAGGATGGAAAATATGTTTTAGTAAAGTAATAATTCAGAAATATTTGAGGGGAGAGTGTGCTAGTCACAGGGAGGTTTGGAAGTGCCCAACCATTGTGCTGCTCAAGGCATTTTAAACTAGAAGGCTGCATGTTTGTATCTTCCTTTCTGGGATCCAGGGCATTTTGGGTGGTGGTGAGAAGTACATGAGCACCTGCCAGGGAGTTTAGATCAGATGAACAATTTACCACATCATGTATGTGTGTGTCTCTGTGTATGTGCATGTGAGCATGTGTGCATGTGTGGTGTGTGTCAGAGTGTTTCTGTTAGAGTGTGTTTGTTTTTGTGTATGTGTCCATGTGTGTCTCTCTGTATGTCTCCCGTGAGCATGTGTGCATGTGTGGTGTGTATAGGTGTGTGTGAGTGTGTGTGTGTGAATGTGTATCTGGGGGTGTGCATTTGAGCATATATGCATGTGTGGTGTGTGTGTATGAGTGTGTGTGTTTGTGTGTTCCATGTGAATGTCTCTGTGTGTATGCGCATGTGTGGCATGTGAGTGTATATGTATATGTGTACAAGTGTACATGTATGGTGTGAGTGTGTGTGTGTGTGCTGGTGGTGTTAGAATACAGTTGAGTGCAGAGTACAGTGGCCAGGGAGGACTCCTGGAGAAGGTGACATTTCAATAAAGACCTGAAGGTGAGACTCTGACATAAGGGAGGAGCACTCTTTATGTAGAAAACTGCAGGTGTAAAGGCCACAGGTAGTCACATGCCTTGCAAGCTTTGGGATCAGTTATTGCCCAGTGTCACTAAATCAAGAAGGGGGTAAGCACTGGGAAGAGCAAAAGTGAGGTCAGGTAGACCAAGTGTGTCAGCATGTGCCCGTCATCCCAGCTACTCGGGAAGATGAGATGGGAGTGTCACTGCAAGCCGGGTTGGGATCAGCCTGGTAACATAGTAAGCCCCATCTTGGTAAGCAATAAAAAGTGTAAATGTGCAGGTGGCTGGATGGTAGGACACAGGAGTCTTTGGTTTGGAGTTTGATTGACTCTAAGTAAAATGGGAAGCCTTTGTATGGTTTAACCTAAGGAATGACAGGACCTGCCTCATATTTTAACAGGGTCTGTCTGTTGAGAATAAACTGTGGGAGACAAGGGTGGAGCCAGTTATAATGCCACCCTGAATAGTACAGGGAAAAGAGGAAGGTGCTTAGGCCAGGGTGGAAAGCAGAGGTGGAAAGCTTCAGACAAAGTTTGATAGAAGAGTTTTGAGATTTGAGAATGAAATGTTTACCAGTTATGAGAAAAAGAAAAGCATCAAATAGATGAGGGTTTTGTTTGTTTGTTTTTGTTTTCCTAAGCAAGAGGCAAAAGGAATTTGCAGTGAAGGTTCCTGTCAGAGAATGAATTTTCAAGAGGAAGTTTGAATGTATGCTCATGTACAGTACTACACATGTGCCTGCTGAGGGAAGCATATTCAACTGATGATATTCTGTTTTGGGAGCTGTACCTCAGTGGTCCATGTGCACAGCATGATCAGCTATGTGGCCAAGAGCTGCTGGTGTGGTTGGGAGTTGGGGCAGGGCTCCTTTTTGAATAGAGAAGCAAAGCTCAATGATGCTATGGCAGACTGTGGATGGCAGTGATGAACCTGGTCTTCACACCATTGAGGGTGGGTAGGCTGGTCTTCACACCTCTGAGGGTGGGTAGGCTGGTCTTTACACCTCTGAGGGTGGGTAGGCTGTTCTTCACACTGCTGAGGGTGGGTAGGCTGGTATTCCCTCCATTGAGGGTGGGCAGGCTGGTCTTCACACTGCTGAGGTCGGGTGGGCTGGTCTTCACACTGCTGAGGGTGGGTAGGCTGGTCTTCACACTGCTGAGGGTGGGTAGGCTGGTCTTCACACTGCTGAGGTTGGGTAGGCTGGTCTTCACACCTCTGAGTGTGGGTTGGCTGGTCTTCACACCTCTGAGGGTGGGTAGGTTGGTCTTCACACTGCTGAGGGTGGGTAGACTGGTCTTCACACTGCTGAGGTTGGGTAGGCTGGTCTTTACACCTCTGAGGGTGGACAGGCTGGTTTTCACACTGCTGAGGTTGGGTAGGCTGGTCTTCCCACCATTGAGAGTGGGTAGGTTGGTCTTCACACTGCTGAGGGTGGGTAGGCTTCTTACCCAGGGCAGTAACTGAAGCTTGCCACCAGCTTTCAGGGACTGTGTGCTGTCCGCTGTCCTTCCTTGAGAAGTAATTCCTAGGAGTGGTACAAAGACAAGGTGGACTCCATGTTTTTTGTTTGTGTGCTAGGTTTTCTTTTCTTTTTCTTTTCTTTCTTTCTTTCTTTCTTGTTTCTCGAGGCAGGGTTTCTCTGTATAGCCCTGGCTGTTCTGGAACTCACTCTGTAGACCAGGCTGGCCTCGAACTCAGAAATCCACTTGTCTCTGCC
This sequence comes from Rhynchomys soricoides, assembly GCA_019843965.1. Lineage (NCBI taxonomy): Eukaryota > Metazoa > Chordata > Mammalia > Rodentia > Muridae > Rhynchomys > Rhynchomys soricoides. The sequence goes on along the minus strand of JADRCH010000073.1, from coordinate 6,212,101 downwards.
TCCCAAGTGCTGGGATTAAAGGTGTGTGCCACCACTGCCCTGCTTGGTTTTCTTTTTTAAACTTTATGTATTTTATACATGTGAGTACACTGTAGCTGTCTTCAGACACACCAGAAGAGGGCATCAGATCCCATTACAGATGGTTGTGAGGCACCATGTGGTTGCTGGGACTTGAACTCAGGACCTCTGGGAGAGCAGTCAGTGCTCTTAACCGCTGAGCCATCCCTCCAGCCCCCATCTTTTCTGAGAGAGAAAGAACTTAAGTTTGGGTAGTTGGGGAGGTGGAGGAGAGTGTAGGAGGAGTTGGGAGAGAGGAAAGAATATGACCAACACATATTGTATGAAATTCTTCAGGAATAAATGAAAACATTATTTAATTTCAAGATTCCTAACGAAAACATTTATGAAAGCTTTTGGTTATTTTTATTTGCTTGATTATCTGTAGAGATTTTTGTTCCCGTAGTTTTTTTGTTTTTTGTTTTTTAACTGTAGTGACTTGTTTTAATTCAAGCCTGCCTTTCTTTTAACTGCGACTGTCAGTCCACCCTACACAAATGCTCCAAGTGCTGCCACAACCTCTGTTGAAGTATACATATGCTGCTTTCTAATTGTGTCCCACTTGTGAGGGGCAAAGACATAAGCAAATTCCAAATACCTACATTAGTAATCTTGACTGGCCGCCATTTTACTCAATCTAGGAAAGGGTTGTACACACTGGGAACCTTTCTCTCTATCTCTCTGTCTCTGTCTCTCTTTTCTCTCTGTCTCTATCTTTCTCCCTCTGTCTCTCTATCTGTCCCTATCTCTCTGTCTCTGTGTCTCTGTCTCTGACTCTATGTCTCTTTGTTTCTATCTCTATCTCTATGTTTCTCTCCTCTCTTGAGATAGGGTCTTTCATTAAGTAGCTCTGGCTGTCCTGGAACTCACTGTGTGACTAGGCTGGCCCCAAACGCACAGAGATCTGTCTTCTTCTGCTTCCCAAGTGCTGGATTAAAGGTGTGCTCCACCATGCCAAGCATCTTTAAGTCTCTTGATCATTGGTCTGATTTTTTTGTTTGTTTGTTTGTTTCCAGACAGGGTTTCTCTGTGTAAACCTGGCTGTCCTGGAACTCACTCTGTAGACCAGGCTGGCCTCGAACTCAGAAATCCACCTGCCTCTGCCTCCCAAATTCTGGGGTTAAAGGAGTGTGCCACCACTACCCGGCTTGGTCTGATTTCATAAACATAAAAATGGCAGATCAGCCTGGTAGATTGATGGAGAGACGACCTTTCAGCATGTCCTTAGACACTTTTACCAAGTTAAACATGTAGGATTCAACCTCAGAAGGATTTTAAGTTTAAATAGTTAAATGGCTTTTTTTTTTTCTAAGACAAGATCTTATTTTATATTCAGGCACACTTGGAATCCACTATTTAGACCAGGCTGTCCGTTTACAGCAATCCTACTGCCATAGGCCCCCAGTGCAGACATTACAGGTATTAGCTACTGTGATGGCTATTCATGGTTGTCAACTTGACTACATCTGGAATGAACCTCAATCCAGAAATGGAGGGCACACATTTGATCTAGATCTTGACATGGATCTTGACATGGAGATCTTGAGGTATAACGGTCATGAAAAGCTTAGGCCCAGGCAAGATAGTATACATCTTTAATCCCAGGAGATTGAGGCAAGCAGATCTCTGAGTTCAAGGCCAGCCTGGAACAGAGCAAGTTCCAGATCTAGGTGTGGTAGTACACACCTTTAATCTGGGCCACACCTTCTGCTGGTGGCGAGCATTGGAAGAAGGAAGATTCACTCTTCCTTGCCTGTTTGCACTTACTAGCCAGCACATCTGTCAGAACCTATTTCTTCAGGATTCTGCCTTATACAGAAGACCAGCTGAAACAACTAGCCTCGTGGGACTGAGCAACTACTAGATTTTTGGACTTCCTATTCACAGCTGCCCATTGTTGGATTAGTTGGACTACAGACTAAGTAATCACAATAAATTCCCTTACTATATGGAAACATTCCCTAAATTCTGAGACTCTAGAGAACCCTAAATAATACAGCTGCCACACCCAGATTTTTCTTCTGCCTCTACCACACTCAACTTTAAATTGGCTAATTTTATTATGTAGTATCCAAGGAATTATCAAAAGAAATAAAACTTACTATAGTTCTAAACTCAAGTCAACAATTACTGTACAGAATTAATAATAAAGGACATGAAAATTCATAAAGAGTTTGCCAGGTACAAAAATGTTCTTTATGATTGTTGAAATTATAATAGCTACCCTATAATATATAATAGTTACTGTAACTTCTAAATGAAGCCTATCCCTTCACATCTGTCGTTCAGAAAAGGACGTTTATTATAGTTGTCACTGGATTATGAATGACTTCAGTGTTTGTGGTTGTGTGTGTGCCTTTTTTTGTTCTTGTTGTTTCAGGTAAAAAAAAAGATGAGAAAACTAGAAAACCTGAACCTGAAACCTTTTCTGTGTACAGTTAAGATCTTGACAGTGATGCAAATAACACAAGGAGCTAGGCAAGTCAGCAGCACTGGGAAGCTGTGAGAACTGCAGAGCCAGCCCATCTGCTAAGTCAGCTTCCTTGAGGCTGTCTGGGGATCTGCTATCTGTGTCCCAACTGGAAAGCACTGCTCTCAAGCATAGCAGAGGACATGAGCATGGTGTCCCACACGTGTGATCCCAGCGCTCAGGGACCAGAAGCAGGAGGATCTCTGAGTTCAAGGCCAGCCTGGTCTACACAACAAGTTCCGGGAAAGCCATGGCTACAGAGAGAGACCATCTTGAAAAGAAAAGAAAGGAAAAGCAAAGAAAATAAAAGGAGAGAACAAACTTAAAAACTCATAAAGATCTGTTTTGTTAACTTTGTGCTTTGTCTCCCCTTTGTATTGTCCCAGATCAAACCTTGACCAGTTGTTCTCATTCTGCCTGGGGACACTTTAGAAATGCCTTTGTCCAGATGTCTCTCCAGATCATGTTCATCTGTTGCTCAGGGATAGGTCCCAGGTCTCCAGGGGCTCTGCCGTGTTCTAGGGCTGATACACTGCCTCATGTGCAGGCTCTTCTGTGGTTGAGAGAAACAATGGTTAGCACCTCCCCTCACATTCTCTTGGTTGCTTCCTGCAGGTTCTTCGAGGCAGAAGTCTAGTCTCTAGTGACTACTTGTCCAGATATAAGGGTGTTTCCTGCAAGACACTTTGGCCGTGCATGCAGGTATCTGCCGACCACAACAGCCGGCAGAAGACATGACACTCCCTCTCAGCACGCACACAGAGCTGGTTTCTGCACTACACACCAAACACCAACTCTGTTGCCCAGTAAGATAGCAAATAAGATAATGTGCATTAAACCTTAGTTCAGTGTACAGAGACAAATGTCAAAAACCCGTTAGCTACTCTTATCTTCATTATCTGGAGTAGTGGGTCTCTTTTCTGTTTTAGCTTGCTACCTACCTTTGAAGAAGACCCATCTTGGTTTGTTTCATCTTAAACTTTGTGGCTCCCAACCTTTATGCAAAGCCCAAGAGGTACCGTTTATTCATGTTCGCGAGGGATGTTCTAAGCCTGCCGTTCTTAAACTGTGTTTGTGGGGTGGTCAGCAGTCAGAGAGCTGCCTGCCAGGCCAACTTCTAGGATGATAATGTAAACTCCAAAGGTGTGCGCTAAATACTTGTGTTTCCACAGAGCTCTGTGTGGCTCCCATGTGTTCTTGGGGTTGAGAACCATAGTTCTATGCCTTAGTTTCTCAGGAGACTTAGAAAAGCTCAATACCCAGCCCTGACCAGCTGCATCGTGTATCCATGTGACTCAGACACAAAGGAGGTTTGGAAAGCACCACTCTTAGCTCTGCCATGGAAAACAGTTGTACTGTCTTTCTCCCCTGGATAGAGACTGGCCGGCTAACTTCTTAGAGTTCTTTTCCTAGAGAAAATGAAGTTATAAAGTCATTTATGCCTAAAGCTGCCATGACTCTCAGGGTTTACCCGTACTCTAGAAAATATTCTTACTCTGGATTCTCTTGTGCAGACTTCCCTTCTCCTCAATGTTTTAATTCTTGTTTTGACAATCGATTTGTGGCTGCTTTACAAAATTGTAAGTAATCTAAAACACAGTGAGGGAATCTAAGACGTAAGAGAAAAGACATCTTTTCCTTACTTAGTGCTAGGTTCATGGT
>JADRCH010000073.1:6194783-6207902 GCA_019843965.1 Rhynchomys soricoides | reverse complement strand
TGTGTGTGTGTGTGTGTGTGTGTGTGTGTGTTGTAGTGGACCATGAAGCCTCCCCCCACCTCCCTGCCCCACTCCTAGCTGGGGAGCTCAGCAGTTAATGGCAACTGAGTAAAGTAAAGTCGTTCTTCCCCAGTGACTTGGCTGCCGCTCAGTTACCCACGTTTCACCAAATTAACTCCACACTCAAGTTCCTATGAATAACTCAAGTTAAACTCACGTGGTCATTTAAAAAAGACTAAAGAGACACCAAAGTCGGAGGGGTCTTGTGAGGTAAGAGAAGGGGTCCAGAAGGCGTTGAATGGAGAACACGAGAAAGAGGAGGAAGGAGTGTGATCGGCATATGTACATGGATGGATGGATGGTCAAGGATGAATTAAAAAATACTTCTAGCCAACACATTCACAACAGAAAGCATCCAAACTTACTGTGTCATAACTGTATAACCTCAGAAAGAAAATGAACACCAAAGAAACAGTCGAATGATTTATGATAGGATCAATGGAGAATGGGCAGCTAGGAAGAAATGTAATCGGATAAATGGCGTATGATTTAATTGTAATCAACTGGGGGAACTTAAGAGCTCATGTTTGTCTCAATTCTTTACCTGCATCTGCAAAAATAAGACTGTTTCCTTCCTTTGGGTGTGAAGAGGTAAGTCTCTGTGTGTGGTGAGGGTCTAGAACCTGCTTCAGGGCACGTGAGAGTCATCTGCCTGGTTCTGTTATTTTCTCAAATTCCTTTAGCTTGAGATAGTTAGTATGCCAAGATCCTGAACCTGATCAGAGTTAATAAGAAGGAAACGCTTGTGAGACTGGCGAGATGGGTCTGTGAGTAAAGGCTTTCACCCTATGTGTAAGCCTGAGGACCTAAGCTTGATTCCTAGAATCCATGTTTTCAAAAACCCAACACACACACACACACACACACACACACACACCACCCCCACCCCCACCCCCACCAAACAAACAAGCCAAAACTGGATGCTGTGGTATAAATCTTTAATCTCAATACTCTTTTTTAAAAGTTTCTTTTTTAAGATTATTTTGTATTTATATAAGTACACTGCAGCTGTCTTCACACACACCAGAAGAAGGGATTGGATCCCATTACAGATGGTTGTGAGCCACCATGTGGTTGCTGGGAATTGAACTCTGGAAGAGCAGTCAGTGCTCTTGATCGCTAAGCCATCTCTCCAGCCTGTAATCCCAGTACTCCTAAGACAAGATTGGAGATGGAGACAGGAAAATAACAGGCCAGCTAGCTGGGAATATGTCGCTTAGCAGAAACAAGAGAAATAGCACTCAAAATGACATGGATGGAGAGAACTGAGTCCTGAAATCTGACCTCTGACCTCTGCATGTGTATGTGTGCAAATGCTGTGCATACATATTCACAGACAGACACACAGACAGAGACAGACAGACAGACACACACCAATATAAAATAACAATGTCAGTGCATGTACTGTGATTCACCTCAGACTATTTGAAGCATAGTGGTCCTAAGCGTTCAGTTCAAATGCTGTCAGCTCATGAAACCTTGGCTGTGCCCACACTGGCATGGCATGGCCTCCAGTGCCCTTGGATGACATTGTATGTGATCTGTCATTTCAGATCACAGTCTGAAATCACACTTGGTGAGTTCACGTCTGTAAGTGCTTATGATGTAGTGACGTGGTAATGATCACTGTTACTATCACAGTGATTCTTCTTGTTATTTATATGTGTGGGTGTGTCTTTCCTTCCCATGGAAAAGCCTCCTTGGGGTGAAGGGAGGATCTTATTTACTGCTGTCTCTCCACCTAAGTCTTGAATACGTTACACCCACCACAGATTCTGACACATTAATGATTACAGAGCTTTGAAAGGAAAGCATGATTAACCCTCGTTAATTCAGTCACTGAGTCTTAACTGATCCTGTTAAAAAGAGAAGCTGTTAGACAGATAGTGACATGTCCCTTAGCCTCAGTTCAGAAGGAGTCAGAGTTTTTTTAAAAAAAAAGGAAGTGAGGGAGAAATGTCATTAAAGTTCTCAGTGAAACTGTGTTCAGAAGAAACTCTGACCAAAACCAAAATGGAATGATCAGAATATGTTTGTGGTCATTTTTAGTAAGTCACAAGAACACGAAGAAAGGCTATTTTAACAAGTTCAACAATTTCATTTTCCAAATGGCCTGAGAAATTCAGATGAGATGGTTTCTTTTACACAGTCTCAGGCCAGCTTTATGTCTTTTCCAAAAAGTGGTATGGTTTCATCTTCAAGAACTCATGGGAAAAGAAACAAAGGAGCTAGCATCTTAAGGAGCTGTTGACCGGAGAAACCACACAGGGTTGGTTGTCACTTGTGGGATTGTCCAGTTTACGTGCTAGGAGGCAGGGGAGTTGAGGTGTGGCCAGACAAACGCACCAAGAACCAGGCTCACAAGAGGAATATGATAAGCAAGGTTGCAGGACACCCTAGGAGCCCCTCGCTTAGCCTCAGCCCCTTCAGAGGACCTCAGTATTTCATATTTATAATTCTGCATTAGTAGTCATCAGAATGGCTCCCCAGGTTTCGTAGATTTTAGGCGTGCATTGGGAGCCGCTCTTAGATCAAATGCCACTCCTCTGCAGCTCTATCTTCACGATTTGCTTGTTTTGATCTGCCTTGCCTGTTGAGGTGATGAAACTGTGGTGTTTGGTGATGAGGAAGCAGGTCCTTGGAGAGCTAGCGGGAGGGGATATAGTCACAGTTGGGTGAAAAGTACTGATGATGTAGACTGTTTCTCACTGAGGATTATTCTGCCCTTCTAGGTTAGTGACTCTCACTTAGAGCAGTGTCTAGGGTCACAACTGGATGGGAGTGTTAGGTCTGCTATTGGCATTTAGTATACAGAGGTCAGAGATGCTGTTAACACCCCATAATACCCAGGACTGGCCCTTACAGCAAGTGGTTATTTGGCCTCTGTGCCAAAGCACTGAGATTGAGTATCCCTGCTCTAAGATACTGCCTTCCACTGCCGATCAGCTGACTACCCAGGCCAAGTGAAAGGATCATCAGGCAGGGTGTGATGATGTTCTCAAGGTATTCTGCAGTCAAGATCCTATATAAATCATCGATCGTCATGCAGCTGGCTCTTTCTTCATGAGTAATATGCCCCTATGCTTGTCGGCAGTGTTTGAATAACAGGGTCCTCAGTCAACATCTCTAAAATTAAAGCAACCAACCATTCCCTTCAGAGGTATGAGTACTGATAGGCTGCAATGGAATGGTGGGTCTTACTCTCAGGCATCTGGGATCCCTCCTCTAGGTTGCTGAGTCCTAGGTTCAGTCCAGAGTGACTGTCACACCGCCCTAACTCCCTGCCCTCTGGCCCTAGCTAGTCTTCCATTGTTCTTACCTTCCCCTCTAGTCACCTTCTGATTCTTTCCCTCAGTCCTTTGATAGCCTGCATCCCCCAGGCCCTAACCCATCTTCTCCCCAACCTTCCTGTAGATCCCTTGTTTTTTGCTTCCTGAGAAACAATAGTAATTCTCATTGCTATCAATGATGGTACGGCCATAAGCACCAGGCTGGTGTGAGACATACACTTCATTTTCTAGGCCAGTCCCGTCAACTGTGTTCTGTAGATGCTGAAGCCAGAGCTCCACAAAGCCTCTAACTTCTTTTAAGCCTATGTGTGGACAATTGCCCCAGCATGCCCATCTCCAGGAGGAACTAACTCCTGGCACTTCTCCGGAAATCTGTCTATACTCTTGGAGGAAACTTTCTTCCCAAAGTTTACCCCTCCACCCTGGTTTGTTTCTTCTTCTGCACCCCCCCCCACACACATACATTAACTATCTCTAACCTTTTGCCTCTTTTCCTTCCTACAAATGAATTCTCCCTACCCTCTGTCACCGACATTCTCCTGCCTCATTTTCCTTAGCTCCCCTGTTGCAAAGAAAAGGATTCTACTCTGCCTACCTCTTTCATTCTCTGCTTGCCCTTGGCCTGTCCAGTCATCTTTAGTGAATGTGGTCTAGCTCTCTTATGTAACTCTATGCCTCTGGTGAGATTTGTCTGTGTGCCTTGGGTGCCCTGGTCCCTCTGGATGGATAGCATGACTTTCTTCCATCATGCCCTGGAACAATGGCTTGCAGAGGACAGGTAATTGTGAGCCTCTCACAATTACCAGGTATTAAACACCACCCAGAGGCAGGGAAATGGCCGAGCAGGGATCCTGGGGAAAGTCCTTTTTGCTGGAGCTCTCTGCTTAGCAGAAGGACGACACACTATTGACACATTTAGAGTAGTGTCACCTTGTGGAAATACCCTATCTCACCAGGGACTGAGATTTGAAGTCACTGACTTTATATCTAAATGTCAGTTACCTCTTCACTGTAACCAAGGCTCTGAGAAGCAGAAGCACATGACTACGTGCTAGGGGATTCAATTCCTGTTTTCCCTTCCTGTTTGTTCTCAGCTAAAGCAAAAGAAGAAGAAGGAGGAGGAGGACGAGGAGGAGACCTAAAGAAACTTCTTAGTATTATTATCCTGATACAAGTTCCTACTGTGTATACAGAAATGCAGTTAAATGAAACAAGTAGTTTTTGAGCTGTTGTCATTAAATGTCATTATTTTAAAAAGAAGTATGTAACAACTGGGCCCTATATCAGTGTTTCTAAACTAAAGGCAGATCTTCTTTTGAGGGTAAGTGTAGTCTCATACCTTCCCCACTGATATGGTTGAAGGAATTTCCACCATTGATCCAGTTGGCATCAGTAAGCCTATGTCTTCTATTCATCAACTCATTCTTTATTTGATCAATGTTTATCAAAACTGTGAGCCCTGTGATTGGACAATAGACACAAACTCTATGCTCAGGGAGTGCTGTTTAATCCAGTATCTACAATTCTGTATGATAAGAGCTGGATAAGACAATTAAGATATGGCAGGAACATAGGTACAGACTTTTAACTTGGGACACCTGGACAGAGATGGTTCTGGGAAAATATCATTTAAGGCATAATTCAAGTGCAGGGGGAGGCTGTTCCACGTCAGCGAAGGCTGAGACCAAGGGTGGGGAAGCAGGGAGGAAGAGGAGCTGAGGGATTGTTCTCATAATGAATACTTTAGTTACATAAAATTAGAGTCATTTTCTTCCCCGCAGGAAATCAAACCTCGTGCTTTGTGCAAACCACAAAGGTGGTACTCTGGGTGGAAACGTCAGCTACAGGACACCTCTTATCCCTCTACCTGCTATCTTCTATCAGTCAAATTTTTTGTTTTTTTTGTTTGTTTGTTTTGTTTTGTTTTTCAAGACAGGGTTTCTCTGTATAGCCCTGGCTGTCCTGGAACTCACTGTGTAGACCAGGTTGGCCTCGAACTCAGAAATCCGCCTGCCTCTGCCTCTCAAGTGCTGGGATTAAAGGCATGTGCCACCACTGCCCAGCTTATCAGTCAGATTTTGAAAACAAAACAAAACAAAATTATTGCTCTTTTTAGAGGGACAGTCATTGAAATGCAAGAGCAGGTAGTGACAAGTTTTGAGGACTACTGACTGACATGGAGGGATACTTTTGGGGAGTCCAGACTCTGTCCCATCAAGAAGAACAGATAACATGGAAGCACCAACCAGTCATCTTTTACTCAGGCATCTTTTTATGCCTGCAAAGATATGTGTGAATCACTAAACTCTTTCTTTTCTATCAGGAATGACTTAGCTCTGGAAAGCCACACATTAGAAGGTCCTCCTCTCAATCACTAACGACATAGGTGAAATTACTCAAGGTGACTCAAGGTGTCACAGCCTATTCAGAGGGCTCAGTCTGATGTAAGACAGACTGTCTTAGAGTAAAGGACAGTTCCCACATGTGTGTGGGGGGCAGGGCTTGATACTATAAAATTTGCAAGCAAAGACTTCATAGAGGTGAAGTGTGGACAGTTTGCTCAAGCATGGGACATGCTGGTGGCTTCTCATTACTGGACATTCTCTCAGGGGAAATTTCCCCCAGTTTGGTGAAACTTTGAGTCAATGAGAAACAATGGATTCTTTCTAGAATAAAATATTTAAATTTGAGAAAGACCACGTGTTACTCTTCCTGAACCACATGCTCACTTTTCTGTTGTCTTTCCAGTTGGACAAAAATATTACCTTATCTGCTGAGACTGGATAGATTAAAATGCCCATTTCCGAACATCTTGTGGTAACATGGATGGAAACATGTTTATGCCCAACACTAGTAGAATTGATTGTTTAGAGAATACAAACACACACACACACACACACACACACACCAGATTGGATAAATCTATGGATTTTTAAAATCCCTTTCAATGTATTCAACCCATTCTATGTCAAAAATATTTGGACAGATATTACAGCTGTACTGAATATGTACAGACATTTTGTCATCATTATTGGCTGAACAGTATATAACTGTTCACATTGCATTTACATTATATTATATATTATGAGCCATTTGAAGCCATATGCTGAAGTGAGTTCAGGAGGCTGAGCCCAGGTTCCCCCTGGACACTAAAACCCCAGAGCTTGTGTTTCTTATTCTTGTTTATACTCATATCTAGGAAATCTGATGCTGTCTGGAAATCAGATACTGTTTGTCAGCTACCTCCGTTGTGGATGGCCCAGTATGTTGTGCTGCCTGTATTTTGATGTTAATTCTGCTTCCGAAGGTGGGGTTGTCTGGAATGAGGGATGAGTCACTTACTCGGGTGACTTCTTGTGAACCTCCCCAAATGAATAAAGGAATCAATCACTGGGCAAGTTTTTGAGACTTCTGGTTTGGACGGAGGAAGAGAGAAAGCAGGAGAGAGTTAGAGGCTTTTGAACAGGGATAGCAAAAGAGCAAGATGTAGCTGCTAGTGTCTCCTGGTTTCATGGCAGATCCACCAGGAGGAATTAGATTTAATATGGCTTACAAGATTAGGAATTTAGTTGTTCGCCCAGAGACTGAGTTACCATTGTTTCTGAACTAAGTTTGTGTGGTGTTTTCTTCTCCCAGTGACTTATTCTTCTCACAGGGACTCGACTGGGTTCCACAGAGAAATGTACAGAAGTAAAGTATAGTGCCTGATGTGCACCACAAAGGCCATGGGGGTTTTGAAGCATGGGGCTGGTGTGGTAGCGACCCGCCAGTGGGAACTTAGCGAGCTGGGTGGAGGGATTGTGGAGCTCTAAGTCAGAGAGTCTCCATGAGATAAAACCAGGTTGGCCATTGACCGCCATTACATGGCTGGCCAGCCTGCTGGGGCAGAGAGTTGCTTGCAGTAACACGGATTCATCTTTTTTTAAATATTTCCCACAATATACATCTCCTTACTTGGTTTCCCATTCTGCTGCCAAAAAATAGCCAATAGTTCCATCAGCTCTTTCCCTAATACTTAAAACTCCTTCCACTTTGATGGATGTGATACCTCTCAGGCAAATGGACAGAAACATGTGTGCATACTTCCAGCTTGTTAAATTCCTGTGTTGATATTCAGTTGACTCACCACTGTGAAGATTCAGGAAAGTCACTTAAAAAATGATTAATCCTTTTTCATTTGGACACAGTTTGTCCCTGTCTTTTAGGCACAAATTGTGGTCAGAAATGGAGCAGTTAGAAATGAGCCTTTATCCTTGTTTGTCTTTCTGTTGCTACTGGTCTATTTATAACAGAAAGCCCATGATTGGCCTATGGCTGGGTCATCAGAAGAGTCATTGAGTGGAGGGTAAGAAGAACGGAGGTAGACATAATTAAATGAACCCAACTTGGGCAGGCATGTGACATCATGAACCTTCATGGTGGTTCTCACTCTATAAGATCATTTGGACAGGGAGCCTGTCATGAACCATCCAGTAGGAAGACACAAAGGTCTGCCTTTCAGAGATTGCATTTAAGACTCACTCAAAACTGGGCCCATCAACTTACTGTAAACATTGATCTTTCTCTAAACCCAGGAGGCAGTTTTCTCTCCTCAAAAGCTCAATAGGTGACTTTACTTCCTACACTCCACAGTCTATGGATATTCAAGTCTCTTATATACAATGATGTAGTATTTATACTATACATAGCTTCTCATCTATGCTATATCATCGTTTTTATTAACAAGACCTAATGTAAGTATTGTTTAATGGTTGCTATACTGTATTAATTAGGGCGTGATGACAAGAAAGAAGTCTATACATATCCAGTATGGGCAGATTTTGCCAAACACTTTTGATCTGAGTTTATTTGAATGCATGGTTGTGGATTTTGTAGCTATGGATGGATGGTTGTATAGTAAAACTCCAAGAGACTGATTCAAAATGACTTGACAGAAGCTTTCTCTGATGGAAGGCTCAAATAATGAGGATATCTCTCTAGGACAGTGTGTGGTGTCCCAGCCTCAGCCCCCACCCCAATCCTATCTCTCACCTTCCTGTCTCTACAGTAGGTTCAGTCCCTGACCTGCACAACAGTGTGGGAGCTGCTTGACCCTCCATCCTGGAGCTACTTTCTCACTTAGAATTGTCTGTGTTTACAGCTTCACTCATTACCTCTGCCTTGAGAGTTTCCAAACTTATTCTTCAATACAGACTTTTCTTAGTCTCTCAAGCTAGAAATGCCTACCTGGGATCTATTCTTGGTATTACTCCCTACCCCATTTATTAGGCAGGATCTCATGCTATAGCCTAGATGGCCCAGAATTTACTCTGTACCCCAGGCTGCTCTCACACTTGTAGTTGATCCTCCAGCTTCCGCCACCGGAGTGTTGGGATTGCAGATGTGAGCCAGAGCACCAAGCCATTCTTGGTTATCATAAACACACTAGAAATGTTCTTCCTTCTTGGTAATGGAACATCCATGTTAGATGTGGCAGTAGAATGGACTATGTTTCCCAGTCTCCTTTGCAGTCATGGATGGACAATGAGATGTAAACAGAAGCAATTAAGCTGAGCTTCTGGGGAAAGTCCTTTAGAAAAAGGCTGATGCAGATAGAGTTTTTCCATCTTTGCCTCTTTGCTCTTCCTTCTGCTTGGAATGTGGACATGATAAATAATACTACAGTGATCATCTTGAGACCACACAAAGAATCCAAAGAAGGAAGCTAGTGTGAAAGCAGCAGAGAGTCGGGGGCAGAGCCTCTTTCTATCTCTAGATAACTTTTAGGTGAGAAATTATAATTTATATCTCACTTATTCTTCCTTTCATGTCTTTACCAGCAAATCATAATTTCCAACAGATAGAATGGCATCTTCCAAACTCCTAGCCGTATCCAGTACTAGCCTCTGCCCACATCTCACTCTCTACTTACTAACTCTGTCCCTTAAAACTTAACCAACTGTGTCCTCCCCTGCCACTTAGTCTTCCCACACTCCATTTCCAATGCCTAGGTCCCAGTCGTCTCTCCCTTGATCGACTTCCTCGGTCCATTAACCCCAGTATTGGCTCTATACACCTCTCCTCTGTCACATCTGTTTTTACTGAAATTTTACATTTATTTGCATCCTATTTGGACTCAATATGTGTTCCTCTCACCAGTTTCTTTTCTCTCTCCCCCTTCTCTTTTTGAGACAGGCTATTACACTGGAAGTCAGGTTAGTCTAGAATTCATGTTGTAGCCCAGGCTATAGGTAGTAGCCTTCTGTTCTCAAATCCTAAACTCAGTCCTGCCTCAGAGTCTTTGTACCACAGTTCCTTTCTGCCCCAAACTCTGTATATCTTGGTAAGTGTGGAGAGCTTTGGGGGCTGCTTGGCAGGAACCTGACAACTGGCCAAGGAAAAAGAAACAGGCTTCAGGCAGGAATTTGGCATTGGGCCATGATAAGGAAGTAAGTTCAGGCAGGAATCTAATCTTAGGCTAGAACAAAGAATTAGGCTTCAGGCATGAATATGACTCTGGGCTAGGCCAGGGAAGTAGGCTCAGATATTTTGGTCATCCTGATAAGTCCTTAGAAACAGTGATCACAGGACTTTGTTTATTGCCTTGTTCCTTCCTTGACTATTTGTGTTTATTCTACTATTTGCCCTTCTTGCTTGCATGTAATTAAAATGTAATAAAATTGGATTGGGAAAAAATAAACCTGCCTTCAGTCTCAGAATTGACTGAGGCCGTGCTGTGGTATTGTCTAATTGTCTCTTTCTTTTCAGTCCTCACTCCTGTGCTGGAGAAACTGTTGACTGACTGAGGTGGCTTGGTCAGGTAAGGCTGTCTATGAAGCCAGCAGGGTTGCTATGAACACATCTCCAGTTCATGTACTGTAAAGATCATGGACTACATGTTGGTGAGCCTGAAATTCAAAGTGGTGTCCTCTGCTTCAGAGGCCTTAAAAGAGAGGCTCATGTTTCTTCACCAAAGGTAGCAGGATCCTATGGATGCTAGCTTTGGGGCAATCTTTAGCCATTTTCATACACCACAGAAAGTAAGTGGTGGTCTGTGGTAGAGAGCCTCCTTCTCAGAGCTGGAAGGGTTTCTTCTCTGCTGGCTGATGACCCTGTGGCTAACTCAAGTAAAAGTCAATCAGTAGCCAGTTAGCACATCAAACTGAGGTAGAAGGAGAGAACTCATCTTAAAAGCTGACTCTGGGCTTTGTTCTGTCCCAGCATTCTTTTGGTTCCTGCTTGACACCAAGAACTTCATTGTTCTGTAAGGAGATTCTGAACTCAGATTTGATAGCCTAGAGGAAGACAAAAATACATTGAAATGGTCACAGAGTGATGACAGTGTGTGAGTGTATGCATGAATGTGTGTGAGTGTGTGTGTGACAGTGTGTATGCGTGTGTATGCATGAGTTGTGTGTGAGTGTGTGTGAGTGTATGTGTATGCATGAGTGTGTATGTGTGTATGTGTGTGAGAGAGAGTGTGAGTGTGCATGAGTATGTGGCAGTGTGTATGCATAAGTGTGTGTGTGAGTGTATGTGTGAGTATGTGTGTGTGTGTGAATGCAAGTATGTGACTGTGTGTGTATGTATGTGTTTGCATTAATGTGTGTGTGTATGTGTGTATGCATGTGTGTGTGTGTATGAGAGAGAGAGAGAGACACCTATGGGCAATGAGGAGAGGGTATGACATCAGTGGTCAGAGAAAGGGGAGACCTAGTGGAATCTGGTCTGGCTCAAAGAACCATAGAGTCCTGGTCTAATTTATTATAGAGTCCTATGACTAATTTATTCCCATGGTGTTTCAAACAAGGCTTTTGGGGCTCTAAGTCACTGGGGTAACTTTTGTAGACCATTGTAGAAAGTTATATTTCAGAGTCCAAGTAGAACACAACTCATGTGTGTTGGAGCAGGGTCCTTTTGCTCTCAAAAGCTCTCATCTCCAGCTCAAAACTCAATGTCATCATGCTGGGGTATTTCTCCCAGGAGAGTGGAGGTTAAATGTTTACCACCATGCACATGGGCCACCTCTGCTGTTTTCAGAGATGCTCTATATCTAACAGCACAAGTCCCCTTGAAAAGGTTGACAGTGTGATGGAGTGCCATGATGATCTGACTGAGGCAGCCCCCCCAAAAAAAGAGGAGCTGCCCCACCTCTGCTCTCCCCCTCATAGGGAATGCTCCATGGAAACTGGGTTAAGGGAGTCCAGGGTGGTTGGACTTGGTCACCGTTGCTACTGGTTGATCCCTTCATAATCACACACTGTTGCCAGCTTCTAGGGCAGTGGGTAAACTCTGGACACCCAGCACCTCATCTCTCTCCCCTGAGTAGAAGTTGGTTAGCAACAGAGGACAGGTACTAAGGCCATGCATACTTCCCACATCCTGCTTGAGTTACTCCGGTGCCTCAGAGAGATGTTTTAGTCACCTTTGTATCTTGCAGGCTTGGCACCTAATTCATAGTCTATCTCTCGTTTCAGAATGACTGACTTTTAAGTTAATCAAGCCCATGAAAGAACCCAGAAAGTCTACACATGTAACTTTGCTTTCTGGAATTTCACTCAGCTCAGGCAAGCTCAGATGGGTGTGGCACTGTCTTTGTTCTCCAGAGGTTTTGTGCTCACCTCATCCACTGTAGATGTCTGTCTGCCCAGGTCCCTGGTACAGTGTCAGGCATGGGATAGGTTCCTACTTAAGACGTAATATGTTACACTAGAACAAAGAGCATAAATTCCGAGAGACTGGAGAAAGCCACACGTAACAAGCTGCTTGCATAGGTGACTCCTGTGACAGGCTGCAGACAGTCACTCCCAAACGTGGCACATTGGTATAAGGATAGTAATTTTTCAGCTGCAGGAAACTAAGGAGGAACAGACTTAAGGAAAGTTCTCTATCCCCATCTTTGCCTCAGTGCAGGTCATCAGCTTTTAAAGATTCCCCCTTCCCCCCCCTCAAGGGAGGAGAGAAGTCAATTCCTAGAGGCAAACATTGTTGAGTCCAAGGGGAGAGCAGAGAGAACCACATAATGCAGCTTACTCTTTCTCGAACCCTGGCTTCCTCAGTGCCTCTTCTGAAATTTCCCCCTCTAGGTCTTGTATTAATTCAACTTCTAGTGTTGCTATGACCAAATATCCCGACAGAAGCATCTTCAAGAAGGAAGGGATTGTTCTGGCTCATGGTTTGAGGAAATACAGTCCATCCATTGCTTTTCCACTGAGTTACCATGTCTCTGTTAAGAGGCTGGAAAAGCCAGGCTCTGTCTTCCACTTTGAGACACTCAGCTCTTGTTGCTAATCTAATTGACAGGAAAAGTTAAGTGGTAGAAGGGACCATGCTTCCTCCTGTAGGCATCCTGACCCCTTTCTCTTCCAGCTGTGAAGGTAAACTCTATCACTGTTCAGAGGAGAAACTGAAGACTAGATTAGTTAAGGAGCTTCACTAGATGATAACAGTTTTAGGGTCCAAATAGGACTCTCTACCTTCCATTTTACAGTGAATTTGGGAAGTTTGGAGCTTGTATACTC
Source organism: Rhynchomys soricoides (assembly GCA_019843965.1). Classification (NCBI taxonomy): domain Eukaryota; kingdom Metazoa; phylum Chordata; class Mammalia; order Rodentia; family Muridae; genus Rhynchomys; species Rhynchomys soricoides. The sequence goes on along the minus strand of JADRCH010000073.1, from coordinate 6,195,052 downwards.
TGTTTCAGTGATGAAAAACTGTTTATCTTAAAGATCGGAGTCTCTTGTTCTATCAGACATCACCACAACCTTCACAACTAATTGCTTGATGGTACTAAAACGCCCCAGGTTGGCTGCTCTATTTTTCACAGCTGGGGGGGTTGAAAGCACAGAGAGCAGGACACCAGCTCTGACAACATCCTGCTCCAGCCCGTGACAGGGAGGGCAGCTTGTCAGGAAGGAGAGAGAGAGAGAGAGAGAGAGAGAGAGAGAGAGAGAGAGAGAGAGAG